>PISX010007465.1:19882-89023 GCA_004024625.1 Mellivora capensis | reverse complement strand
GCACTTCATTGGCCAAAGCAAGTCGTACAACCACACCCAACTGCAAGACAGCTACAAGGGCATTCTTTTCAAATGCCTAGAGGAAGGGAAGCAGAAATATTAAAAGAAAAAATGTTAACCATTTGTGGTGATTCTTGAAAAGTTTGACAGTTGAAACTCATCTTTTCCAGCAGTTATGCCCATATATACCTCTTTAGTTGTTTTTTTTTTTTTTTAAGATTTTATTTCTTTATTTGAGAGAGAGGCAGTGAGAGAGCATGAGCGAGGAGAAGGTCAGAGGGAGAAGCAGACTCCCCGTGGAGCTGGGAGCCTGATGCGGGACTCGATCCCGGGTCTCCGGGATCATGACCTGAGCCGAAGGCAGTCGTCCAACCAACTGAGCCACCCAGACGTCCCGATACCTCTTTAGTTTTTCCTGAACCACTAAATGAAGTTGTTAACAGAAACTTTTCTGGGGGCACCTGGGTGGCTCAGTCAGTTGGGGGTATGCTTTTGGCTCAAGTCATGATCCCAAGGTCCTAGGATTGACCCTTGCATCAGGCTCCCTGCTCAGTGGGGAGTCCGTTTCTCCCTCTTCCTCTGCCCCTCCCCCTGCTCATATGTGTGTGCGTGCTCTCTCTCTCTCAAATAAATAAAATCTTTAAAAAAAAAAAAAAAAAAAAGGAAAGAAAGAAACTTTTCCCTAAAAAATAATAGGACTAGGAAATGGGAAATTTAGATTCTGGTTTTGTTTTGTAGGTTTGAGGAAGTCAAACTCTCTGAAGTACATTTTGCTTGCATGGAGATTATAATCATAGTATTTATTCTCTCTACCTTACTGGAGTACCAAGGCTAAAATAAAATCACACGTGGGGAAAATACTTTGAAACTATAAGGCACTTCAGAGGTTGAAAATAAATTGCCTGCAGAGATGAGGAGTAGTGTAAATGAATGAAACAGATTGGGTATGATGTAACAGAGATTGGTGGGAAACGTGGGAAACTAGAGCATGCACATTCGACTTCAAGACTTTACCCCCACTCAACTCCACCCAATTATTGCCATGTGGAACTGTGGGCCTGGTATTGACATAGTTACAATTTTCCTAGACAAGTCAGAAGTTCTGACTTTTAAAAAATGTATTTGTTTATTTTTAAAAGATTTCATTCATTTGAGAGAAAGAGCATGAGATCAGCAGGGAATGGAGAGAGTGAGAGGGAGAAGAGACTTCCCCACTGAGCAGGGAGTCCCATGTGGCTCAATCCCAGGATTCCAAGACCATAATCTGAGCCGAAGGCAGACACCTAACTGACTGAGCCACTCAGGGGCCTCAGAAATTCTGACGTTTTAAATGAGAACTCTTCTGATTTTAAAATGTTGAGAACAAATTTTTCTTAAACTATGGACCAGATCCAGCCTGTTGTCCTTCAATTATAGTCTCTTCCTTATTCAAACATATGATGGGAATTCAGGTTTTGGGTGTGCAATACTTCTTGCAGGCCTTAGAGGCTTCTCTTGAAATTCAAGAGTTTTGGAGTTAACATTACGTTCTTAACATTTTTTGTTTCTTTTTAATCAATATCGCTCTATGGCATTGATTCTTCGAGAGGGGGCATTTTGCCCACTAGGGGTTATTTGGTGATGTCTTGAGATATTTTAGGTTGTAACAACTGGGTGTTGGGGTGGGGTGGGGCTTATAATGGAAGGACCATTAGATGATTAGATGACAACTCAGAAGCTCAGAGATTAAGTTCCAGTGCCACTAATGCCCCTTCCCTATGCATTATCCTCTCCCAGTTGCCAAGTGAAGGTTGTCTGAGACCTCCTGTGATCTTCATTATCTGCCCCCACCCTTGCCTATCACCAGCGTCCCTGGCTGCTCTGTGAAAGCAGGGTGCTCTGCCGCAATGCTTCCCAGCAACCACCCTTATCTGTCCCTTCATCAGTTTGGCAGCCTCTGTGGAAGTCACTCATATTTTACTTGAATTACAGCCGATTGGAACTTCACAGAAAGAAGTGACTGTGACAAGGTTCCTGCTGACGTCAGTTTTTCAAGTCCTTGACCCATATCCCTTGCTTTAAGCACTGGGGAAATATCCGATTCATACGTGGCTTCATGTGCAGCTGAATTCTGTGGCGGCTGGGAAATTCTCCATGTTGACGAATTCTGCCCTCGTTTCTTTGAAATTCAGTCATTTATTCTGGCCTTGAATACAAGATTATAGGCAACTGACCATCTCTCTCTAAGGAAAGATCTGCTTTTGCAAATGGCTCAGGGTTTCTGTCCTGGGCTGTGTCCTCTGCTGCCATCTCGTGGCCTCTCGGCTGCCAGGGTTGAGGTCTCACAAAGGGCCTTCCCGCAAGGTAATGGCGTGTGGCCGTGGTTCAGTGGGAGAACCTCTGCTCGCTGCGGGCCGCGCCCCAAATGCCTCCGCTGTGGTGGGTGCACCAGGACCGAGGCACACACGGCGTGGCGGGGAAGCTGGCCGCAGTGGGCAGGATGGAGGCGCCGGCCCCTCCTCGTCCCCCTCGTGGGCCTCAGCCTGTTGTGCAGGCCCGGGCTTGACTCACCGTCAGTAAACCCAACCACCCAGGAGTAATCAGAGCCTGCTTGGCCTTACAAATGCTCTGCAGCACCAGTGCCACCCAGGCCTGGGATGTTCTTCTGTTGTGCCCGAGTTTTCTCATCTGAGAGACCGCCAAGGAGCCAAGCACCCATGCAATCACACGAGAGTTTATTTGACAAACTTAAGCTTGCAAGTATACCCAACACAGCGGAGTAGGGACTTGGACCCCGAACCAGATTACAGTCAGAATTTTTAAAGGCAGAGTAGGGGTGGACTCGGCGGTGGGTGAGGACAAAGGGGATGATGTAAGTCTCTAAGGAATTTTGGAAGCAAGGTCTCCAGGACCTTGAGGGGCTAGCTATTGTTGGGAGAAAGGTTATTTATTACCAATAATAAAAATCTTCTCGTGAGACCCTTTAGATGTACATCAGTGGGCCATATGCTTGGGAATGATTCTCGACACTATCTTGGAGGTTTAGAGATAAAGTTTCCTAAAGGAATTGTTAAAGTAGACTTACAGGATCCTGGTTGGGCCTGTTGGAGTAGGGGGTCAATCAGGCTAGGATTGTCCTTAGCAAAACCTCAAGGTGAGGGCAGTTGAGTCCCCAGGGGAGAGCCACTCTGTCTGTTTCAAGGGCTTGTCAGTAAGTAAGGAATTTTAGTGATTTTCTTCTGCCTCTGTTTCCCACATCAGCTAAACTTGAGGTGGGATGACCTTAATTTTCTCGGCCTCCACACTTCAGCTCAGTGAGAAGAGATTACCTTGGTGGACTCCTGGATTCCTTTTTCTTGTGTAGGCCCATTTTGGGTTGCTTTGTGTTCACAGCCTTCATCTTGGCTGGCCCAGTCCACCGCTTCTTCAAGTTTGATATTTGGTTTTGGTTTTGTTTTTTTAAAGATTTTATTCATTTATTTGAGAGAGAGAGAGAACATGAATGGGGTGGGGGGCGTGCACAGAGGGAGAAGCAGGCTCCCTCCTGAGCAGGAAGTCCCATCCCAGGCTGGATCCCAGAACCCTGGGATCATGACCTGAGCCAAAGTTAGATGGTTAACTGAATGAGCCACCCCGGCACCCTCAAGTTCAGTATTTGATTGATGGGTTGAGCAGGACAGTGGCAGTGTGCTCCCAGTGAGGCAGTGTATCCTATAAACATGGCAAGATCTGTGGACTGTACTGCTGGGAGGTCAGTCTCCAGGGTACTGGGAATCTGGGTTACTGGTGACTGAGCAGGGACTCCGCAAAAGGGGAAGACAGAAAACATTTTTAGTTGGCTTTTTTTTTTTTAATTATTACAATACTGTATTAAAAACCTAGTTGCTGGAGCGCCTGGGTGGCTTAGTGGGTTAAGCCTCTGCCTTCAGCTCAGGTCATGATCCCAGGGTCCTGGGATCGAGCCCCACATCAGGCTCTCTGCTCAGCAGTGAGCCTGCTTCCCCCTCTCTCTCTGCCTGCCTCTCTGCCTACTTGTGATCTCTGTCAAATAAATAAATAAAACCTTTAAAAAAATTAAAAAAAAAAAAAAACCTAGTTGCCAAAGCAAATTTATAGAACTGTCCCTAAGTTGTTAGCCCTTCCCATATACTTTCCATACATTCACCTTTTTATGGACATTACCCCCTTCCCCCTAACCCCACAAGAGGAGGAGAAAGAGGAGGAGAAACCACCATCCTTGATGCTTATTTTAACTAGCTTTTCCCTGCAAAAAAATAGGTGGAGGGCACCTGGGTGGTTCAGTTAAGCATCTGTCTTCAGCTGAGGTCATGATCCCAGGATCCTGGGATGGAGCCCCACATCAAGCTCCCTGCTCAGCGAGGGCTCTATTTCTCCCTCTCCCTCTACCTGCCCCACTCCTCCTGCACACATGCGTATGTTCTCCCTCTCTCTCAAATAAATAAATACATAAATAAACAAATAAATAAAATATATATTTTTTTAATTCAGGAGGGAGGGCCTCCTTATATAATTTCCGAGGGCCTCAAGCTGGGAATAACTTGCTACTAAACCTGTGTGTATTACTTCTCTTTAAAATTCAAATGTTGGGGCACCTGGGTGGTTCAGTCCTTAAGCCTCTGCCTTCGGCTCAGGTCATGATCCCAGGGTGCTGGATTGAGCCTGGCATCGGGCCCTCTGCTCAGCAGGGAGCCTGCTTCCACCTCTCTCTCTGCCTGCCTCTCTGCCCACTTGTGATCTCTGCCAATCAAATAAATAAATAAATAAATATCTTTTTAAAAAAATTTAAAATGGGGTGCAACAGGCAGAGGGAGAGGGAAAAGCAGATATGTGGGGCTCCATCCCAGGACTCTGGGATCATAACATGAGCCCAAAGCAGACACTTAACCAACTGAGCCACCCAAGGGCCCATCATTTATATTTTATATTGCATGTTATTCTTGAGTCTACTTATCATCTGAATCTTTGGTTTATTTTTTTCAAAAACTTTTCTTATAAGGATTTATTTATTTATTTGACAGAGAGATAGAGAGAGAGCACAAGTGGGCAGAGCGGCAGGCAGAGGGAGAAGGAGAAGCAGTCTCTCTACTGAGCAGGGAGCCTGAGCCGGGCCTTGATCCCAGGACCCCTAGGATCATGACCTGAGCTTTGTGAAGGCAGCCGCCTAACCAACTGAGCCACCCAGGCACCCCATATTTTTTTCAGAAACTTTTCCTATGTTCTGCCCAAAGTTAATGAGTTGTCTTTGTTGACAACTTGGCTGCTCTTCCGTGCCTTTATAAAGTTTTCTTTCTTTTTTTTTAAATAAAGTTTTCTTGTTTGAAGTTTTTCCCTAAGTCCCCAAGATATAATTTAATTTGTTTTGCTTCTTTATAATTATTTATTTCCTTTATGTATAAAGAAAATGCTATACACCCACATTTACAGTTTATTTTTTATTTTTTTTTAAAGATTTTATTTATTTATTTGAGAGAGAGGCAGTGAGAGAGCATGAGCAAGGAGAAGGTCAGAGGGAGAAGCAGACTCCCCGTGGAGCTGGGAGCCCGATGTGGGACTTGATCCCGGGTCTCTGGGATCATGACCTGAGCTGAAGGCAGTCGTTCAACCAACTGAGCCACCCAGGTGTCCCCCACATTTACAGTTTAGATAAAACTAGAGGACTTGAAGTTATGGCCTAGGAGAAACAGGATTGATGTCTTTATAAATCTCAAAAGTTAATTATGATGAAGAGAAACTGTTCTTTGTGAACCTAAGAAGCAAAGCTGGGTCCAGTGGTTACTTTTTACAGAGAGTCCAATTTTAGATCAAAAAAAGAGAAAAAACTGAACACTTTTTAAAAAATGAGCTGCTTTGGGATGACTGGATGGCTCAGTTGGTTGGGCATCTGCGTTTGGCTCAGGTCATGATCCCAGGGTCATGGGATCAAGTCCTTCATCAGGCTCCTTGCTCAGCGGGAGCCTGTTTCTCCCTCTGCCTGCTCATGCTGCCCCCCCCACCTCAGACAAATAAATAAATAAAAATCTTTTTTTTTTTTTTTTTTTTTTTGTAATGAGCTCCTTTGAACTTGGCTCTCAACCTCTGGATATGTTAGAAGTGTTCTATGTACCTCTGCACTGATAAATTATTGAAGTAACTATTCAAATATCAGCTGAATAATCAGATTAGAAGACTTTTAATTTCTTTTCCAAAAGTAGGATTTGGCTTTTTAGCAGGGATGATTTTTTTTTAAGATTTTATTTATTTATTTGACAGACAGAGATTACAAGTAGGCAGAGAGGCAGGCAGGGAGAGAGAGGAGGAAGCAGGCTCCCTACTGAGCAGAGAGCCCGATGCGGGGCTTGATCCCAGGACCCTGGGATCATGACCTGAGCCAAAAGCAGAGGCTTTAACCCACTGAGCCACCCAGGCACCCCAGGGATGATTTTTTTTTTTTAAAGATTTTATTTATTTATTTGTCAGAGAGAGAGCAAGCGAGCACAGGCAGACAGAGTGGCAGGCAGAGGCAGAGAGAGAAGCAGGCTCCCTGCCAAGCAAGGAGCCCGATGTGGGGATGATGTTTTTTAATTGACCCATCCATACCCTCTCATCAGAATGACTGGCCCTGGGCACAGTTGTCAAGTAAGGTGTCAAGTACTCCTCTAGTCCCTAGAACAGAGTTTATCAACCGTGGTGCTACTGACTTTTGGGCCAGATAACTCTTTGTTGTAAAAGGCTGTCTTGGGAAATGTGGAATGCTTTACAGCAGCCCTGACCTCTAACCACTAGATACCAATAGCACCCCTCCCCCGAGTCGTGACAATCAAAAATGTTTCAGATATTGCGAAATGTGCCCTGGGAAGCAAAATAGCCTCCTCCTTGAAAACCAACCCCTCAGAGGGTAATAAAGATTTCATGAACTTAATATCTAACTTCTCCAATATTCTTATATTGAAGGAGACCTATAAAGACCTACATGAACCATAGTGCACATACCAAGCCTGAAATCCTACCCTCATTGTCTGCCTCTTACTCCCCCTTCTGATTTTTTTTCCCCCTTCTGAATTTTCTCTTTTTTTCCCCTGAATTTTCTTTCTTAACTGGTATTTCTACTTGGTCACACAAGCTGGATGCTAAGCTCTTCTCCCTCATTTCCTGTAGCCAAATGATCACCATGTTCTATAGATTCTCTTCCTGCTTGAATCGATTTTCTCCACCACCACTGCCCTACATCAGGCCCTCACTGTCCTTCACCTAGACCACAGGAAAAGCTTACGAAAGAGTTTCTATGCCTCCAGACTTGTACTTCTGTGATACGTCTTGCACGTAGCCATGAAAATGTGACCGCATGTCTTCCCTGCTTAAAACTCCATGTTATTTATTTTTTTATTGTGTTTTTTAAATATTTTATTTTTTTATTTAAGATTTTATTTATTTATTTGCCAGAGAGAGAGAGAGCACACACAGGGAGAGCGGCAGGCAGAGAGAGAGGGAGAAGCAGGCTCCCTACCGACCAGGGAGGCTGATGCGGGACTTGATCCCAGGACCCTGAGATCATGACTGGAGCCAAAGGCAGACAGGTGCATAACCAACTGAGCCACCCAGGCACCCTTTATTTATTTATTTATTTATTTAAGAGAGAAAGAGAGAGGGCATGAGCAGGGAGAGAGAGAGGGAGAAGCAGACTGAGTAGGGAGCCCAATGCAGGGCTCGATCCCAGTACCTTGACTTCATGACCTGAGTCAAAGGCAGATGCTTAACTGACTGAGCTACCCAGGCACCCCATAAAATTTAAAATATTAATATCAAAATTTGTATGCCTCTTCTCCTGTTAATTTTTTTTAAGATTTTATTTATTTGACACAGAGAGAGAGAGGGCACCGAGCACAAGCAGGGATGCAGAGGGAGAGGGAGAAGCATACTCATCACCGAGCAAGGAACGCATAATGGGGCTCACGCTCAGGACACTGGAATCATGACCTGATCCGAAGGCAGATGCTCAACCCACTGAGCCACCCAGGGAAGTGGCTCAACCCACTGAGCCACCCAGGTACCCCAGAAGGAACCTTAGAAGACATTCTACTCTACATACAAAGTCCCGTGCAATATTCTGCCTCATTCAGTCTACTAAAACATTAACAATAATGGTGTCACTGGAGAAAATCATTCAAATACGGCAGCTTCTGCCACAACAAATTCATGGTCGCAAACTGCAACAAGATCTTGAAGGCTACACCATAATACTATTACTGGCACCTCTCAGTTTCCACAGCTGGTACCTCGAGTTTTTCACCTTGTTCTCAATCGTTACTGTAAAGTGCATCTGGAAGAATAAACAAATGATAAGGAAAGAAAGGAAGGAAGGAAGGAGAAGAGGGAGGGAGGAGAGGAGGGAAGTAAGAAAAAGAAAGAGAAAGAGCCTCTAACAAGAGTAATAAGGTGAGACTTGGTCTATCAGCTATTAATGTATATTAGAAAGATAAGAAATTAAAATAGTATGATATTGGCATCAGAACAGACAGATAGATGAGTGGAACAGAATAGAGTGAAAAATAGAGCTCAAGTAGTCATGCCTGGCTGACTTAGTTGGCTGAACATAAGACTCTTGATCTTAGAGCCCCATATTGGGCATAGAACTTACTTTTTAAAAATTTGAAAAAGATGGGACACCTGGGTGGCTCATCTGGTTAAGCATCTGCCTTTGGCTCAGGTCATGATCTTGGGGTCTTGGGATCAAGCCCTGCATCAGGCTCTGTGCTCAGCAGGCAGTCTGCTGGAGATTTTCTCTCCCTTCCCTTTTGCCCCTTCCCCCTACTCTCTCTGTGTTTTTCTGCCTCTCAAATAAATAGATAAATCTTTTAAAAAAGAAAAAAAAATGAAGGGAGGATGACAAAAAGTGACTTATAGCTAAAAGATTGATAGTATTAATATTGAAAAGAACTTAAAAATTGATAAAGACAAAACAACCAATTTACCAAAAAGAAACAAATAAATTGCAATGGCCAATAAATCTATGAAAGATTATTTATATGTACAATAGTTAAATCAACGAGATTTAAAACAGTAAGATGCCATTTGCGCCAATCACGTTATTAACATTATTACATCCATATAACCCATTGTTGATAAATATGCAAGGAAATAGACGCCTTCTAATGCCTCTGGTGGGTCTGTAGGTTTGTACAACCAGAATGGAAAGCAAGTTAACACGTTTTGTCTGCAGATTAAGAATTGCCTACCCTTGGCTGAGCAATTCTGTTTCAAGGAGTTTTTCTCAGGAATACTCTTGGACACGTGTAAGGAGTCACCTACTGAAATGTTCACTACAGCATTAATTAAAAAGTTTAAAAGTTCAAACAGTCTAAATATCTAATGGTGGGGCACCTGGGTGGCTCAGTGGGTTGAGGCCTCTGCCTTAGGCTCAGGTCATAATCCCAGTGTCCTGGGATCAAACCCTGCATGGGCTCTCTGCTCATCGGGGATTCTGCTTCCCCCTCTCTCTCTCTGCCTGCCTCTCTGCCTACTTGTGATCTCTGTCTGTCAAATAAATAAATAAATAAAATCTTTAATAAATAAATAAATATCTAATGGTAATGATAAGTTAATTGATTTCTAATGGTAAGTTAATTGATTTCTAACATGTAATAAACCTAGAGAATTAAATATACTATATTACACTGGTACAAAAATGATAAAGAGTAAAAATGCCCCTGGTGTATTTCTTTTTTTTTTTTTTAAGATTTTATTTATTTATTTGACAGAGAGAGCACAAGCAGGGGGAGCAGCAGAGGGAGAGGGAGAAGCAGACTATTTGCCAAGCAGGGAGCCCGGTGCGGGAGTCCATCCCAGGACACTGGGATCATGACCTGAGCCGAAGGCAGCCGCTTAACCAACTGAGCCACCCTGGCACCCCAGCACCCCAACCATGATGTATTTCTAACTAAAAAAAAAGAAAGAAAGAAAGAAAAAGAAAAAGAAAAAAAGCACATTGCATCCAATTAAACAATAGGTAAAAGACTTGGATAAACATTTCTCCAAAGAGGATTTCCAAGTAATAAGTGCATGAAAATTAGGTTGAGCATCATTAGTCATTAGGGAAATCCAATTCAAAACCACAGTAGGATGTCACTTTATTGCTTCCCACCTACTGGAATAGCTATAAAACAACAATAAATGGAAAGCAGCAAGTGTTTGCAAGGATGTGAAGAAATTGGAACTCTTACGTACCGCTGGTACGAACAGAATATGCCTCTATGGAAAATAGCTTGGTGGTTTCTCAATACGTTAAACATATAAAATACCATATAATCCAGAAATTCCACTCATTGGTACACAGAAAACAGATGTTCAACCAAAAAATTAGCCGTACTATTTGCAGTAGCCAAAAAGTGTCCATCAACTGATAAATGGACAAAATGTGGTATATATCAGTGTAATGGAATATTTCTTATTCCACAACATGGATGAACCCAGAAAATTTTATGCTAAATGAAAGAAGCCAACACAAAGGGTCACATATTGTATGATTCCATTTATTTGAAATGTGCAGTGATAGGCAAATCCATAGAAACAGCTTATTAATGGTTGCCAGGAGCTGGGGAAAGGAGAGAATGGGAGTGACCTCTTAATGGCTATGGGGTTTCCTTTTGTTAATAGTAAAAATGTTCTGAAACTAGATAGTGGGGATGGTTGCACAACATTGTAAAAGTACTAAATGCCACTGAATTGAACACTTTAAAATAGTTAAAATGGTAAGTTGTATGTTATGTGAATTTTACCACAATAAAAACAAGTACATTACAAAATAGAAGGTATAGCTGGTTTTGTTTTTCTAGAAGTACATGCATAGAAAAAAAAGTGTGGAAGGATAAATGTCAATTACTCTGGTTGTCCATTGATGGCCATTTAGAACTAATTTTCTAATTTTTCTATCTAAGTTATCTTGGATTACTTGAGTCTTTTAAAAAACATATTGTAGGCTGTTGGCTACGCCTGGATGGCTCAGTCGGTTAAGCGTCTGCCTTCAGCATAGGTCATGATCCCAGGGTCCTAGGATGGAGTTCCAAGTCGGGCTTCCTGCTCCTCCCTCTGCATGCCCCACTCCCCCTGCTTGTGGGCACTCTCTCCCTCTCTCTCTCTCTCTCTGACAAATAAATGAATAAATAAAAATCTTTTTTAAAATACTGTAGAATTAACATGTAATGAAATAGAGGAGTGTTCATCACATATTTATATACTATCAAACCAAAATAGTATATTTAAATGGTCCCACTTTTATAAAAATACACCTATTGCAAAAAAAAAAAACTTTTTGGAAGTACATATGCCAACATATTAATGGTATTATTTCAGTGGAGTGCTTACAGGTGAACTTTATTTACTTTTTTAGAAATACATTTTCAGCACTGGGTATTATACAGAAATAATGAATCGTTGAACACTGTGTCAGAAACTAATGGTGTACTGTATGTTGGCTAATTGAACACAAAAAATACATACATATATACACACATACATACATACATACATTTTCAGAATTCCTCCAGTGAATACACATTACCTTCATAATCTGGGTTTTAAATACATTTTTCAAAGTTTTCCTTATACTGAGCCAAAAACTCTCCTTGCTTGTTAAATGAAACTTTAGTTGAGGAAAAATGGAAAGATCAAGGTTTTTTGTTTGTTTCTTTGTTTTTTAAAGATTTTATTTATTTGACAGACAGAGATCATAAGCAGGCAGAAAGGCAGTCAGAGAGAGAGAAGGGGAAGCAGGCTCCCCGCTGAGCAAAGAGCCCAGATGTGGGGGCTCTGCAGCTCTATCCCAGGACCCTGAGATCAGGGCCCAAAGCTGCCAGAGGCTTAACCCACTGAGCCACACAGGCGCTCTTAAAGTTTTAAAGGGAAATAACACCAAAGAACCTGGAAACTATTAAAAGGAAAAAGGAAGAGAATATTTAGAGATGAGCATGAGCTTAGAAAGAAAAAAAAAAAAACTCTTGTAGAGCTAACTAACAGACTCAAAAACGTTATTATTGTAAGGGAGAAGTACCTTTTTCTAAAAGAGAAAGGCAAGCAAAGAAAATGAGGACGCAACCAAATCATACTCCGTGGTAGAGACTGGAAAGTGCTTTTGCAACAGTATGTGACAAACGGCACCCGGGGATTTAAAAAGAAGTCAGAGAAGGAGTTAGAAAACTGTAGTCCGAACCCAGGACCTCTGACAACAGCTGGCCACTGGGTTGCAGGTCAGATGGGCTGTAAGTGTGGTTTGTGTCCGTGAGAAAGCATTCGGAAGCAGCCTGAGAACATAGCAGTTATGAGCAATCATATAGCATTTATACTAGGACAACTCCTACTGCTAAGGATACCTTCATCTAATAACAACGTTTATGTGTACCTTTGTCCTGCTTACTGTGTGCTTGAGGCTGTCCTAAGCACTTACGGCGTTTCAACTCACCGAATTCTCACAACATCCCTAAGAAGCAGGCACTGTTATCCCTGATTTACAGAGAAGGAGAAGGAAGCACAGGAAGGTCACGTAGTGTCACACAGTAGTGTCACGCAGCTAGTGAGTGAAAGAGCCAATTCATACCCAGTCGTCCTTAACTCTAGAGTTCACGTACTTAACAGTGATGTTTTACCAGTCCCATGGCCAAAACAACCCATCCAGCAGTGGTTCACTAAGGGTAGGCTTTTCGGGAAGTCCAGGAGGTTAAAACTATTTCTGTGATAACGCTAAGATTTTTTTCTCACTCTCTTAAGAGTATACAGAGTTTTCTAGAGGCTATAGGAAGTGCGATGATGTCAACTTTCTTTTAATTTTTGTTTTTTATTTATTTATTTTATTTATTTTTTGAGAGAGGTTTTATTTTTTTAAAATTTTTTAAAAGATTTTATTTATTTATTTGATAGACAGAGATCACAAGTAGGCAAGAGAGGCAGGCAGGGAGAGAGAGGAGGAAGCAGGCTCTCCGCGGAGCAGAGAGCCCGATGTGGGGCTCGATCCCAGGACCCTGGGATCACGACCCAAGCCGAAAGCAGAGGCTTTAACCCACTGAGCCACCCAGGTGCCCCGAGAGAGGTTTTATTTAATTTATCTGAGAGACAGAAATTGAGAGCAGAGCTGGGGGGTGGGGGAAGGAGCAGAGGCAGAGGGAGCAGACTCCTCGCTGAGCAGGGAGCCCAGTGTGGTGCACTATCCCAAGACCCTGAGATGGTGAACTGAGCCAAAGGCAGATGCTTAACCGACTGAGCCACCCAGGCACCCCAATGACATCAACTTTAATACCTAATAAAAAATGTGTTTGTACAGTCTTGTGTTTTCTAGGATTTTCTAAAGGGAAGCACTTTGGGATCCTGAAATCAAAATGTTTGAGATCCATTGTCTGACCTAAGGTAAAGGGAATATGGTGTCTGAAGGAATTATCAAGGCTGCTTGCCATAATTCCTTCCTTCCTTCATTCATTCATTCAATCATTGTTGAGCGCTACATTGCAGGTATTGTGCCGGGTGTGGGGACTATGGAGGTGAACAAGAGTAGCACAGTCCCTTGACTCATGGAGTTTGGCACAATGGTCCTAAAACATGAGGGTGCATGGGAACCCTTCGATCAATTAATTAAAAGTGCAAATTCTGGGGCTTTCCCCCAAGAGATACTGATTCAGTTTTTAGACAATAGGAGTCAGGAATTTTCTTTTTCTTTTCTCTCTCTCTCTCTTTTTTTTTTTTTAAGCTGAAAAGTTGACTCTGAAGCTTTTGCTAACCACACGTTGAAAAACACTGGTTTACTGGTTGTTTAGCTTGAAAAGAAAACTTGCAGAAATGAAAGTGATGACCATATACAAACACCTGTGTGACTCCAGAAAGTACAAAAGAAACCAGTAAGTCAAAGCTAACCTGGTGGCAGGTTTCCATCTAATATTAGGTAGGAAAGGTCAATCCGGTGAGATGGAATTCCCAGTCAATTGCAAGTCTGAGTTGGCTAGAGTGCCATACTACTGACATTGTCATAAGGATTCTCACATTCGGCATGACCCCCCCTTCCCCCCCCCCAGAGAGCCAAAGAGCATGCACAAGGTGGGGAGGGAGGGGCAGAAGGAGAGGGAGATTCCCAAGCAGGCTCCCCACTGAGCATGGATCGAACACAGGGTTCGATCCCACGACACTGAGATCATGACCTGAGCCAAAATCAAGAGCCGGCCTTGTAACTGACTGAGTCACCCAGGCGCCCCCAGCATGACATTTTTCTGTACGACCTCTAAGCATGAGAGAATTGTACAAGAAGCAAAAGGGAGGGTTGATAAAAGGCATAACTGATTTAGTGCACTCTTTTAGCCACTTATTTTCTCCAGCAAACTACGTCAACTCAGATGATAATACAAATTCCAAAGTGACCACTTAGGCTAGGACAGACTACAAGGGTTGGCCAAAGTTCAAGGACTTGGAGGATGAGAGAATGAAGACTTCGAGAATGAGGACAAAGTTGAAACAGCTTCCCAATCCTTCCCTTGTTTCTCATGGGGCTGCACCCAGAGTTCGGCGACCTCAGCCAAGAACAGTAGACCTTTCTTCCATTTTGAACCTTGGGAGAGAATGTCTGTTGCCCCAACTAACACCTTAGTTCTAGGTTCGTGTATTCATCCTGTGCCGTAAAAATATAATCCAGTCACGAAATCCACAGGCAGCATTGCCTATAACTTAGCTACTTGCAAGTTTCTTGTTGTGCAATTAGGTCTCCCAGAGATTTCAGTGCAGCAAACCTAGCCATGGCCTGTGTACCGTGCGTGATCTACATCCATGCAGATTAACCCTTGGAAGCTACACTATTATCCCCAACTTACACATAAACTGTGACTAATTTCATGACCCACTTCATATTGCCTTGAGAAAATAGAAGAGCCTGGTTGGAAACTACTTTTTCTTCCTCACCAAAGCTACCAAGCTACCTGGGCCTGTACCTGTCTGCCTTCGATCCTTACGATGGATGAACTATTCTCACTACCATCGAAAGCCAATCCCCTCATTGGTGTACTGGGCTCTAGTCCCTTTTCCTTCCTCACATGCTTTACTCCTCTATTTACTTCTCTCTTCCACATCATCGATTTCTTCCTCTAAATAATTATTCTCACCAATATGTTATAGTACCTCCCATCTTTAAACACACACACACACACACACACACACATGCACACCCTGAAAAGAAAACTTTTGTTTCTGTTAGCACACTGCCTCTTTTCTTTGCTCTCCTATTTAGTTTTAGTCACACATAACAGAAAACTCAAATTAGGGGACATCTGGATGACTCAGTCGGTTAGGTGTCCTGTGATCAAGCCCCGTATGGGGCTCCCTGCTCAATGGGGAGTCTGCTTCCCCCTCTGCCCCATCCCCTGCTTATGCTCCCTCTTCCTTTCTCTCTCAAATAAATAAATAAAATCTTAAAAAAAAAAAGAAATATCCAAATTAGAGTCATGTATATAAGGGCTTGTTTTCTTTGATGTGAAGGTAGCTCAGAGGAAGATATTATGGTTCCTTTTTGTCATTAGGGACCCAGGCATCCTTTGGCTTCCTGCTCTGCCATCTTTAGCACAAAGCTTCCATTCTCAAATTCACCTCACAGGGCACCTGGGTGGCTCAGTGGGTTAAAGCCTCTGCCTTCAGCTCAGGGCATGATCCCAGGGTCCTGGGATTGAGCCCCACATGAGGCTCTCTGCTCATCAGGGAGCCTGCTTTCTCCCCCTCTCTCTTTGCCTACTTGTGATCTCTGTCAAATAAATAAATAAAATCTCATGTTCGCCTCATGACACAGTATGGCTATGATAGTTTCAGCCATTTTATCTATCTAGGTTCCAGGCAAGAAGAAAGAGAACATTGGAGGGAGGGAAAAGGGAAGAAAATCCCAGGCTTTTCTCTACACTGCTGTATGAAAATACCCTTGCCAAGTTCACTGATTACTTTTATCTGTTCATATCTCACAATAAATTTTCTGTACAGCTTACTGAACTCTTAGCATCATGTTGACATACAAATCTCTCCCTCCTTTTGGAACAGTGCTTTCTTCTGGCGTCAGAGACTCCCCATTCTCCCAGTTTCTTTGTATTTCATCGGCTGCTTCTTTCTCATTTCCTTTGCTGAATCCACCTTTTCTTCCCAAAATCTAAATATCAGTTGCCTCAGGCTTCATTTTGTGGTCAATTACATATATATATAATATTCCTAACAGTCTCATCCAGTCCTATGACCTTATTTTTTTTTAGAAGATAATTTTCTTTTTTTTTAACAAGATTCTTTTTTTTTTTTAGATTTTATTTATTTATTTGATAGAGAGAATGAGAGAGAGCATGAGAAGGGGGAGGGTCAGAGGGAGAAGCAGACTCCCTGCTGAGCAGGGAGCCCGATATGGCACTCGATACCGGGACTCCAGGATCATGACCTGAGCTGAAGGCAGTTGCTTAACCAACTGAGCCATCCAGGTGCCCTCTATGACCTTGTTTTTTTAAAGATTTTTTTGTGGGGGAGTGCCTGGGTGGCTCAGTGGGTTAAAGGCTCTGCCTTCGGCTCAGGTCATGATCCCAGAGTCCTGGGATAGAGCCCCACATTGGGCTCTCTGCTCAGCGGAGAGCCTGCTTCCTCCTCCTCTTTCTGCCTGCCTCTCTGCCTACTTGTGATCTCTGTCAAATAAATAAATAAATCTTTAAAAAAAGATTTTTTTAAAAAATTTATTTGGAGAGAGAGAGAGCATGAGTGGGGGAGGAGCAGAGGGAGAAATCACAAGCAGATTCTAGGCTGATTGTGGAGCCCAACACAGGGCTTGATCCCATGACCCTGAGATCATGCCCTGAGCTGAAACCAAGAGTAAGATGCTTAACTGACTGAGCCACCTAGGAGCACCAGTCCTACGACTTTAAATACTCTGTTTGCTACTGATCCTATAAGTTTGTAGCTCCAGACATGTCCCTGTGTGAAAGCCCAAACTCATATATCATCTCCACTTGGATGCCTAACAGGAATCTGGAGTGGAGCATGACCAAAGCAGAACTTCTAATTTCCACCCTTAAAAATAACCTTCTCCCTCAGTTTTTCCTGCTTCAATTAATGGCATTACCAGCCAGCCACACAAGTGTGCTGGCCAAAAATCTAGGAGTCATCCTCGACTACTTTATTTTCCTCCTCTTCCTTATCCAGTCCTTTAGAAAGTTCTGTCTCCTTTATATCCAAAATATATCTCTAATCCAATAACCTCTTTTTTTTAAGATTTTATTTATTTATTTATTTGACAGACAGAGATCACAAGTAGGCAGAGAGGGAGGAAGCAGGCTCCCTGCTGAGCAGAGAGCCCGATGCGGGGCTTGATGCCAGGACCCTGAGATGACAACCCAAGCAGAAGGCAGAGGCTTTAACCCACTGAGCTACCCAGGCACCCCCCAATAACCTCTTACTCCTCCAACATTGTTGCCCATACCGACATCACCTCTCATCAGGTTTATTTTAATAACCTCCTGACCCTTTCCTTTCTTCCAGTCTTGTTTTCACTAAAGATCAAGGTTAATAGTTACAAACAGCAGAAAGTAACTGGCTTATTTAAACAGAAAAAGAGGGGTGCCTGGTGGCTCCGTCGATGAAGGGTCCAATTCTTGATCTCAGCTCAGGTCTTGGTCTCAGGGTCATGAATTCAAGTCCCATGTTGGGCCCCACGTTGAGTGTGGAGCCTACTTTAAAAGTAAACAAAGAAACAAGCAAACAAATAAATAGAAAGAAACAGAAACAATTTGAGGAAATAGAACCGTGGCAGCGAATTTGGAGGCAAACTGGTGCGCAGCTCTGGTAGAAAGGATCCACAGAATAACCAATAAAATCATGGAATACTGTGCATCTGTTGGATACAACTCTTGTGAGTACCAACCCCAAGGGTCTAGGATTCGGTCACTTGTTTTACGGTGAAGGGGCAGGAATGACTGTCCCAAAGCAACTCTGCAGAAAGGCAAGAGCAGAACTTTTTTTAAAAAAATATTTTATTTGGGACGCCTGGGTGGCTCAGTTGGTTAAGCGGCTGCCTTCGGCTCAGGTCATGATCCCAGCGCCCTGGGATCGAGTCCCACATCGGGCTCCTTGCTCGGCAGGGAGCCTGCTTCTCCCTCTGCCTCTGTCTGCCACTCTGTCCGCCTGTGTTCACTCTCTCTGACAAATAAATAAATAAAATCTTTAAAAAAAATTTTTTTATTTATTTGAGAGCAAAAGAGAGCAAGAGAGAGCATGAATGGGGAGGAGAGGGAGAAGCATGCTCCCCGTCTAGCAGAGAGCCTGATGCAGGGCTTGATCCCAGGACCCTGGGATCCTGATCTGAGCCAAAGGCAGACGCTTAACCGACTGAGCCCCCCAGGCACCACCACAAGCAAATATTTTCAAATTTATTATTAAGTATAGCTGATATACGATGTTATATTAGTTTCAGGTGTACGACAGAATGAGTCAACAAGCCTATACATTACTCAGTACAACTCTATTACCATATTATTGACTATGGTCCCTATGCTGTACTTTTCCTCTCTGTACTTTATTTTATAATCTGGACGTTTGTATTTGAGAGCAGAACTTTAGGAAGCTTTTCTCCACCTACTCTCTCACTGCTACCCTCTTCCCAGAGTATAGCCTGCTGACTCTGTATTCTCTACACCCAAACCCCATCTTCTCCCATCTCTTCCCACATATTCCAGTTCAAGACAGACTGGTTTCCCCAGGAGTTTCTCACAGAGAGAGTGGTTATGGTGGTTCAATCCTGGATTCTCTGCTTTCCTCTTACTTTATATTTTCCCCAGGACTGATTTTTGAGGAAGGAGCCACAACCTGAGGTAATTTGCCATCTGAATGGCTTCTGGTGTATTCTGGTTCTTTACAAGTTCCTGCAGTTACTGGTGGAGATTACTGCATTGTTATTGAGAGGAGGGGTTGCCCTGGAGATATTTTTAACCCCCAAATTATACAACTTACAGAAGGCTGATATCCTGTCATCAATGCAATAATTAGCACCTTGGGAAGGGATCTGGAATACATTGCCAATTAAGATTCATCTTCATTAGCTGAACAAATACTTGTGTGGTTATAAGTCAAGCATGGTTTTATGTGCTGGAAATAAAAATGAAAAGAAATTACTCCTACCTTCTAGTGGAGAAGAAGAGAAATTGATTCTATTATAATTATAATATTGCAAATCAAAATAATCACATCCCTTAATAAAGATACGCACAAGGTTATTGGGAACACAAGAGGAGATTTCACAGAAAGATGACATTTGAACAGAGAACTTGAAGAATGTGTAGGATTTTTCTAAGAAAGCAAATGGGAGGAAAATGGTACAGGCAGAGTACAAGCATGAGACCAAGAGAAAAAGCTTAAGGAAGTGTGGTATACTCTGGGATATACAAATAGATCAGTATTTCTAGAGCATAAACTGTGAATGGAAACAGGCACTCTATTTCAGCGCTATAAACTGGTTCTTCAGCTTTTTAGGAAGGCTATTTGTCAATAACTATCAAAACTTAAAATGTATGTATTTTCTGGCCAGGAATTGCCACATAGCTTCCAGCATTGTTTGTAAAAGATTTGTAACAACCTAAATATCCATGAAAGGAGGAGCTGGTAAAATAAATGATGGACTGTCCAAACAACGCAAGCACATACAATCAAAAAAAGAACACAAGATCTGTAACTACTAACATGGACTAGTTTTTAAACATACATATTTTTTTAAAAACATACATATTGTTAAATGTGAAAATCTGGATGCTGGGGCGCCTGGGTGGCTCGGTGGGTTAAAGCCTCTGCCTTAGGCTCAGGTCATGATCCCAGGATCCTGGGATCGAGCCCCGCATCGGGCTCTCTGCTCAGCAAGGAGCCTGCTTCCCTTCCTCTCTCTCCTCTCTCTGCCTGCCTCTCTGTCTACTTGTGGTCTCTGTCTGTCAAATAAATAAATAAAATCTTTAAAAAAAAAAAAAAGAAAATCTGGATGCTGAGCACCGTATATACAATATTATCATTTTTGAGTGTGTGTTGAAGGTGTGACTTCCCATAGATGCATAAAATATTTCTGGATGGGTTTGCAAGGAGCAGGTAAGAGGAGCTGCCTCCCTGAAAATAGGAACTGGGGATCTGGAGTAGGAGGCAGTGACAGATTCTAAAACGCTTTCCAATCATCCCTTGCTTCCTGACATTCACACCGATGTGTAGTCCATTGCCCTTGGAGTACGAACAGAGCCTGAGACTTTCTAGAAAACAGAATACAACAAAAGTGATGGATATCATTTCTGTGACTATGCTAAATAAACTGTGACTTCCATCTTGCTACAGACTCTACCGACCCTCACTCTCGTTAGATTTCAGGAAGTAAACTGCCCTACAGAGAGGCCCACATGCCAAGGAACTGGGTATGGCCTCTGGCTGGCAGCCCCAAGCACAAGGAACTGACTCCTGACAACAAGTGTGTCCTTCCCCAGCTGAGCCTCAGAGGAGACCCAGTCCTGGCTGACACCTTGACGGCAGCCTTATGAGATCCTGAAGCTGAGGACCCAGGGGAGCCGTGCCCAGATTCCTGACACACAGAAAAGTCTTTCTTTACTATTTCTATTCAGTATTAGGCTGAAGTTCCAAATCAGTGCAGTCAAGCAAGAAAAAAATTATTTTAAGTCTAAGGATTGGAAAGGAAAAAGATAATATTCCCTACATGAAAACCCCTCCCAGTCTACAGATAAAATTTGGCATTGATAGAGAAAGTGTAGCAGTGTGTTTGGACAAAAAGGGAAATATATAAAAGGCAATTTTACTTCTGTATACAAGCAAAAAATATCCAGATAATGTTATTTTTTAAAATACTATATATTACATAGATATGCAAAAATATGAGGTCTCTAGATATGCAGAAATTATGAACAAAGTCATAAAGTCTTAATAAAAGACACTAAAGAAAACCTAAAGCCTTCCAGACCACTTAATGCATCTCTCTCGTTTTATGGAAGAAGATTTCTTTCTTACATTGTCCTAAATATGGAAGAATCTATCTGGAGAGACCTAGAGGAGTCAGTGTTGATGGTACTGATCTAGAAAACAAATACAAAAATTATAAGAGAATATTATGTGCAACTCATGGCAATAATCTTGAAAAACTAGAAGAAGGGAATAATTTTTTTTGAAGATTTTATTTATTTATTTGACAGAGAGAGAGAGCGCGAACACAAGCGGGGGAAGCGGCAGGCAGAGGGAGAGGGAGGATCATGATCTGAGCCCAAGGCAGATGCTCATATGACTGAGCCACCCAGGCGTCCCTGAAGGAAATAATTTTTGAATAAAATACAAATGATCGGGATGCCTGGGTGGCTCAGTCGGTTAATCCGCTGCCTTCGGCTCAGGTCATGATCCCAGAATCCTGGGATCGAGTTCCGCATCGGGCTCCTTTCCCCGGGGGTAGCCTGTTTCTCTCTCTGCCTCTGCCTGCCACTTTGCCTGTTTGTGCTCTCTCTCTCTGACAAACAAATAAATAAAATCTTTTTTTAAAAAAATCAATAAAATAAAATACAAATGATCAAGTTGGCCTAATAAACGGGGGGGGGGGGAAACTAAAATGAAACCAATAATCATATAAGGAATAAGAAAGCTAATTAATGATCTACCTTTTAAGAAAGCATCAGTCTCAGTTGGTTTTACAGCTAAGTATAGAGTATTTTTATTTATTTTACTTTTTTTTTTAAATGGGCTCCATGCCCAGCGTGAAGCCCAGTGTGGGGCTTGAACTCATGACCCTGAGATAGAGACCTGAGCTGAAACCAAGACCTTAACTGACTGAGCCATCCAGGCACCACAAAATATACAGCATTTTAATTTTGTTATTTTTTTAAAGATTTATTTATTTATTTGACACAGAGAGAGAGAGAGAGAGATCACAAGTAGGCAGAGAGGCAGGCAGAGAGAGGAGGAAGCAGGCTCCCTGCTGAGCAGAGAGCCTGATGCGGGGCTCCATCCCAGGACCCTGGGATCATGACCTGAGCTGAAGGCAGAGGCTTTAACCCACCAAGCCACCCAGGTGCTCCAGTATACAGCATTTTTTGAAGCACAGATATTTCTATCTTACTTAAATTATTCCACACCACAGGCAAAGAAGAAAGATCTTCGATACATTTTACAAGCCTGGTTAACTCTTTTCTTTTAAGATTTGTTTATTTGACAGAGACACAGCGAGGAAGACAACACAAACAGGGGAACTGGGGAAGGAAGAAGCAGATTCTGTACTGAGCAGGGAGCCCAGTGCGGGGCTCAATCTCAGGACCCAGACACCATGACCTGAGCCGAAGACAGATGCTTAACTGTCTGAGCCACCCAGGTACCCAAGACTAGTTTACTCTTAATACTAAAACATAATAAAGATAATACAAAAAGACAACAGTCTAACTTTATCTTTGAATATAGATGCCAAGAGTCTAAATAAAATCTTTGCAAATCAAATCCAACCATCTATTAAAAGAAAATCATTTCACCACCAGGTAGAATTCCAGAAAATATGAATGGCTTCACATTAGGAAATATGTGTTTCCAATTCAGCACAGGAACAAATAAAGGAGGAAGATCACATGATTATATCAAGAGTAACTGAAAGGTATTTGCTAAAAGTCAGCAGCCATTTCCAATAATAGGACCTCATGTTTATTAAGTGCTCTGAACCAGGCACCCTTCTAAGTGCCTTGCCTGCATCAACTCAATTCTCCTAGCAACAACTGTATTGCTACAATTATTAGTTTTCCTATTTTACAAAAGAGAAAACTGAAACTCAGGGGGTCTCCTGAGCTCAAATCCTTAGCATCTATACTAAGCTGCTTCTAACAAAATCTCTGGCTAGCACTAAAAAGAAATCAGTATTCTTTTTTTTTTTTAAGATTGTATTTATTTATTTGACAGACAGAGATCACAAGTAGGCAGAGAGGCAGGCAGAGAGAGAAGAGGAAGCAGGCTCCCCACCGAGCAGAGAACCGGATGCGGGGCTCGATCCCAGGACCCTGAGATTATGACCCGAGCTGAAGGCAGAGGCTTTAACCCACTGAGCCACCCAGGCGCCCCAGAAATCACTATTCTTAAACATGATCAACGTTATTTACTGTGAAAGACTAACAGTAAAGTTCACAAATAAAAGGCCACATTTCCACTAAAACTCAGGAACAAGTTCGGCATCCAGATCTCTGTTGAGGGTGTGTTGATATACAGCATCATCTTGCCTCTTAACTCTGAACACTTCAGAGAAACGATAAAATATAATAAGATGGGAAACCATTAAAGGCCGGATCAGAGTCCATGGATTGCATCTGTGGGAAAATGGTTTTATGAACCTAAACTGCAGAACTGGGGAGACTTGGCCGACCCAGTCAGCGCCAGATGGATGCACTTGGCTGAGGCAGGTCTCCCCAGGGAGGGGACTAGCCAAGCAAGCCTGGTTTATTTTATTTTATCAATGTGTACAGAGATTCCCAGGAACATCATGTTTGATTGAGCTCCTCTAAATGATCCTTCTTATTTAAAAAGGTTTCATTTAGGGCCACCTGTGTGACTCAGTCTGTTAAACACCCAACTCTCGGTTTTGGCTCAGGTCATGATCTCAGGGTCATGAGACTGGGCTCCAGTCAGGCTCAGCACAGAGTCTGCTTATCCCTCTCCCTCTGCTTCTCCACCACACCTCCCCACTCAAATACATAAATAAATAATTGGTTTAACTTAATTCAATCACAACTTACAAGTTAGCAAGCATAGAATGCTAGCAGAGAGAGCTAGCCTTTGAGAAAGGCAAAACAGGTCCTCTCTCACTTTGTGAGAGCTTAAGGGTCTGCTAGAAAGGAAAAGGTGAGGAAGCATACAAATGCCGACCGTGTACTGAATGATTTACCTGCAATATTTTATTGAACACTTAATTTAAAACTCACACCAGTTAAAAGGGGAAAGGTCTGTGACTCAGAATAGTTAAGTAAGTTGCTCAAGTTTATCCAATTTGAAAGTGACCAAGTGGCTATTTTGCTGGTAGGGGGGAGCGGGGTTGGGGGGAATATCCACAAAGACAATAAAGCATCATGTGAACTTCTAACTTTGTTACAGTATCATTCAAACAATCAGACAATCAAGGAGTCAGTTTTTACAAAGAGGACACTGTACAGAAGGGGAGGATTTCCCCAAGCAGTCAAAGTCTTCAACTTAGTTAAGGAGAGACTTTATTATGAAGAATATAAATGTCAGCTTCTAGAAATAAAGTATTCACAAGCGTGGAAATACAAGTGAAGCATCTGAACAAAGGCATAGCTAAACCTTGCCAATAGGTCAAATTCTGCAACAAGCGGACACTCCCTTCTCAGTTCTGATTAGTTCTTCTCTATGATACCACCCATTCTTTCCGTGGCAGGTGGTTGTAGAAGCACTAGCGACCAGGGTGTATGCCACTTATTCACAAGGAGGAGCACGGAAATGTGCTCGGGTGGGCACCACATAAGGTAAAGTTTCCTTGGCTGGCTTTCTTTCTCTTCTTTCTTTTCTTTCTTCCTTTCTTTCTTTCAGATTTTATTTATTTGAGAGAGAAAGAGAGGACACTTATTTGGGGGGGAGGGGTGGCTGAGGCAGAGGGAGAAGCAGACTCCCCACTGAGCAGGGACCCCCCAATGTGGGGCTCGATCCCGGGGCCCTGGGATCATGACCTGAGCCAAAGGCAGATGCTTAACTGACTGAGCCACCCGGGTGCCCCTCCTTTGGCTTTCTAAAGATATGTGGTATTCCATTATTCCATTATTTTCCTGCCCCAAACCTTTCTTAAAGCTTCCTTCACATTCTTGTTTCTCAAGGAATAAATAAGGGGGTTCAGCATTGGGATTATCACTGTGTAGATCACAGCAACTGTGCAGTCTTGGGTCAATGAGTAGCTGGACCTGGGGCGCAGGTACATAAAAAGTGTTGTACCATAGAAGAGGCAAACAGCAGTGAGGTGGGAAGCGTGAGTGGAAAAGGCCTTGAAACTGCCATGGACTGAGTTCATTCTCAGGATGGAAATGAGGATTAAGAGGTAGGAGAGCAAGATGGTGAGGGTGCAGCTCAAAAGGTTGAAACCAGCAAAAATGAAGAGCAGGATCTCACACAGCTTGGTGTCCACACAAGACAGAGACAAGGTAGGTGGTCCGGCACATAAGTGAGTGACCATGTGAGCACCACAGAATTTCAAACTGAAGATACAGCTTGTATGGATAAGAGAAATGAGAAACCCTGCACCATAGGAGCCCACGATCAAAGAGACACAGATCTCAGGAGGCATGGTGAGTGGGTAGAGCAGGGGTTACAAATGGCGGCATAGCAGTCATAGGCCAAGGTGGCAATGAGATAGCACTCACTGGTGGCGAAACCCTCATAGAAGAACATCTGGGCCATGCAGCCAAAATAAGAGATCACTTTCCTCTTGGCTGAGAAGTTCACCAGGGTTTGTGGAACAACTGTGGAGGAGCAGCAGAAGTCCAAGAAGGAGAGGCTCTTTAGGAGGGAGTACATGGGTGTGTGCAGAGCACTCACGTGGATCAGGAGGAACATGGTCAGGTTCCCCAGCACAGTGATGGTGTGCATGCCCAAGAACACGGTGAAGAGCAGCTTCTGGAGCTAGGGGTCTCTGGTGAGGCCCAAGAGTTCGAACATAATCTCTTGGCTCAGGTTGGCCCCTTCCATATTTCTCCAGTGCCCTGGCATGAGGAGCAAGGGGACCACCCGAAATGAGGGGGAACACCCAGGGGCTCTCACTGGATTTGGTTCTGCTTTAGCCAAGGGCAGCAATCTGAAGATTGGTCTCACTGTTGGAAGTCCTTTGTAGGTAGGACTCTTTCACAGAAGGTCTTCTCTACTTGGTTGTGTGGTTGATTTGTAAGCATTACTAGAGCAGTAGTAAAAACAGAAAAGAAATATATACAATTTGGTCTCTGCAACCTTAAGACGCTCTAAATAATCAAACAGTTACTTGGGAAATATTTGTTGACAGCCTTCCATATGCTGAGCTTCGGAAATTCAAAAGTGTGTCTTTAGGAAGCTTACATTCTAGGGACAGTGTATTTTGTGTTAAAGCACACAGGTTCTGGCATCAGACTGCCAAGGTTCCGAGCAGGGACCTCACCACTAACTAGCTGTGTTAGTGTGGGAATGTTATTTAACCTCTCTGAGTTTCAGTTTTCTCATCTGTACAATAGGGAAAATATCACTAATCTCAAAAGATTGTTGTAAGAATTCAATGAGTTAATCCACGTAAAAGCACGTGAACAAAGCCTGGCGTGATAAGAAAGCTCAAAGAATGTTAGCTTTGATTATTCTCATTGGAGAGACAGACCTAGCGCATAACTAAATATGATTGATAAAATGAAACGACGACAAAATTTGGCTAGCAACCCACCATCAAACACAGACAGAGACATATGTGTGAGCAACCGTGACGGAACAACTTCAGAGGATCCTGAATGTTCTAGAGGAGGTGAAGGCGATTATTGGCTCAGCTCTAAAATGGCCTCTGAATTTGGCACAAGTTAAGCACCACTGTGAATTCTAACAGTGATGAGGGTTTGGGATGTGGAGAGATGGGGACGGTGTAGAGCCATGAAGTACAAGCTGAGACCTTGCTCTTGGAAGCATCCTTCGCAGTCTTGAGTCATTTCCAGGGAACAGGATCACCCTGAACTCGAAGGTCATTGGGGCCAGAGGGAAAGGAACAGCTCCTCCCCAAGACTGAGGCTTTATAAATGCCTTTCCTATTGGGAGAATTAACAAGGCATGGATACACCATCTCAACACCACACTCTTTGCCACTCTATTGGCTGCTCTGCTGCCCATGTTTCTGAATTACCTCTGGGTTCTGGAGTCAGTTAAGCACTCCATGCTCTTTGGTGAGCACCCACAGTTGCAAAGACTTTGAAGCCATCAGATGTGATTGGGTAGGGTGGAAGAGTGCAGAAGTGAGCCCCTTTGTCCTGCCCTGAGTATAAGTGTATGACACAGCTGTGGTGATGTTGGGAGGATTTGGGAGAGGAAAGGTGCGTTGAGCGAAGTTTCTAATTTATCCCGCTTGCAGAGTTTCTGGAATCATCAAACCACGAGGGCAGGAGAAGACTCAAAAGATATAGATAACTAAACTTGACTGTTTAGATAATGAAGGCACTCCGGCTACTGGTAGAGCACTGTGAATGGTGATAAGAAGAAAACATTGTAATAATGCCTGAAGAGGTCACATGATCCACTAAAGTTGAGACACTTGAAGAGGGAAAATTTGAACAAAGAGCCTTGATAATTTCTTTTAAAGCACATGAAGCATAACTCTGTGATTTATTTGATGTCACTGAGATGTAACATTCAGCCATTTTTTAAAAAATTTATTTATTGGGGCGCCTGGGTGGCTCAGTGGGTTAAAGCCTCTGCCTTTGGCTCAGGTCATGATCTCAGCGTCTTGGGATCAAGCCCCGCATCGGGCTCTCTGATCATTGGGGAGCCTGCTTCCCCTCTCTCTCTGCCTGCCTCTCTGCCTACTTGTGATCTGTCTGTCAAATAAATAATTTTTAAAGTTTATTTATTTATTTATTTATTTACTCACTTACTTATTTAAAGGAGGGAGAGAGAGAGAGCATGTGTGAGCACAGCGGGAAGGACAGAGGGAGCCAGAGAAGATCCGAGGCAGACACTGTACTGAGCACTGAGTGTAGAGTCCGATGTGGGGCTCGATCTCACAATCCTGAGATCATGACCTGAGCCAAAAAGCAAGAGTCAGATACTTAACCGACTGAGACATCCAGGTGCCCTGCATTCAGCCATTCTTAAGCTAATAGCTTTTAGTTTTTAATAAACCCCATTATCGTAGAGGTGTGGGCAGCCCTAGATTTGGGTTGCAAATGTCATTAGCTCCATTGGTTTCAAAGGCCAACCCAACTTCAAAGCAAATTACAAGGCCTTCAGAGAAATGACTGTAAAAATCCCCTGTTAGAATAACTTACAGGAACTTCAAGGAAGCTGAGAAATTGTTAAGAGTGGAGTAGGACTGGGCGCCTGGGTGGCTCAGTGGGTTAAAGCCTCTGCCTTCGGCTCAGGTCATGATCCCAGGGTCCTGGGATGGAGCCCCACATGGGGCTCTCTGCTCCGCGGGGAGCCTGCTTCCTCCTCTCTCTCTGCCTGCTTCTCTGCTTACTTGGGATCTCCGTCAAATAAATAAATAAAATATTTTTTAAAAAAAGAGTGGAGTAGGACTTCTTGAGACCCAGCTTCACATCTTCCTTCAATAGACTGTTTTGGTGTGGGTAACGGACCTGCAAGTATCTCTCTCATGAAAATAATGGGAAAGCTGAGGAAAGTGGGAATGCGGTCAGTGATCAGAATCATGTAGGTGAGGTGGGGAGGTGGGATGGGACAGGATAGGGTGGTAGGGAATACAGCGGGTAGCTGATCAGAAGCTCCAGGTTCAGTTACTTGCTTTAAATCCACTCTTGCTTTCCCTCCAAGCAAGGGACGGTGAAGAAATTGACATCTCCATCAGTTTTCCAAAGGACACTGAAATAACCATCATTTCTGTTGGCTACAGTTTTTACCTGTGAATGAAAACTAGGAAGAAAACTTAAGGGTGGTCTTTTCACATGGAAATGGATTAGTGTCTAGGAGTGAGAACCAGTGCCTGACGCCTGTAGGTGAGGGAGGAGTAGTCAAAGGGCTTTATTTACAGCTGCCTCCTCACCCTCCTCCCTGGGATGGCAGAGGAGGAGCACAGACAGAGAGAAGGCAGCCACAGGAAGCAGCTAGTGCGTCTCTTTGAGTAACAGTGACCCCAAACAATGGTTCTCAAGCATTAAGGTGTCCTGCCCAGGGTTCACCGGAGAAGGTTGTTATATGTGCAGATTACTGGTCCCAAACTCAGAAAATTTGATCTAGTAGGTTTATAGCTGGGCCCCCAAATCTGGTGATTCTGAAACAGGGCATCTCTGAGCCACACTTTGAGAAACACTAAACCATGGGGTACCTGCGGGAGCAGACAGATCTTCCTCAGCCACATATAAATATCCTTTTCTAACGTGCTGGAATTCTCCATGTCCTGGAAAATCAGTTCATGAATAGGATGGCTGTCCCGGCCATTCTCTTCCTTCCTGAATGTGTATCAATAGTCAACAATTTCCAGAAATCTGATTATTACCTCATGATAATCAAACACTAGAGAACTTCCTCCTTCAAAGTTGCTTGACATGTTCTTAAAAAAATCATTTAATTCTAGTAAAGCATATGACTTGATAGCAAAGCTCTTGCTCTGGAGATCAGAACACGAGCCTTCAGTAGAAAAACAATAAAGACAAAGCCAGATTCTTTGGGTCCGTAGACTGAATGTGGAGATCATAGACTTTAACCTCTCACGTGGTGATGGGAGGAAAGCGGCTCCTACTTCCCAAGATGTCCTCGAAACTGATCTCAAGGGTGGGGAGAGACATCCCTTCCCTTGGGCAGCCCAGCAGCTCACAGCTGGGGATGACGATGTGTTCACTGATGAGATTTTAGGAGGCAGCTGAGGAAGTGAGAATAATTGGCCCCAGGTAGACCCATTAATGTGTTTGTGAAATTAGTACCATCTCCAAGAGCCTCTATCCTGAGGAATAATAAGGTGACTAGGAACCTGGGAATGGAGAGAAGGGGTCCACACGAGATCTCAGTCAGTATGCTCATCATTAGCCCCAAAGGACTGCTCTCCCTTAACCCTAAACTGAACTCTTACATAATTATTATTTGTATTTTTCTCCACTGGAAAACCACATTTTTGTAGCTTTGCTTTTCTTGTATGCCAGTTAGCCAATGTACACCTAGGACCTCCCTGCCCAAGATCATAGTAAAATTAAAGCTATATACTTAGTTTCCAAAGATTTGGGGATTTCCTAGGGATCTTTCTGTTCTTGATTTCTAATTTAATAGCATGTGGTCAAAGAACATACTTTGTATGACTTGAATGCTTGTGAATTTATTGAGACTTGTTTTATGGCCCAGAATATGTTCCCTTTCGGTGTATGTTCCATGTTCACTTAAAAAGAATGTATATTCTGCTGTTCTTGGGTAGAGTGCTCCATAATCACCAATTAGGTCAAGTTGCTTGATACTGTTGTTCAAGTCTACTATATCCTTTCTGATATTCTGCCTGCTTGTTCCATAAAGTATTGAAGGGGGAGTATAATGAATCTCTAACCGTAATTGTGAGTTTATTTCTCCCTATTGTTCTTTACTTTTTGCTTGAGGTATTTTGAAGTTCCTTTATTAGGCAAAAAAAAAAAAGAACATATTGTTATGTCCTCTTGATAAATTTACCCACTTATCATTACAAAATTACTTTCTTTATGCCTACTGATACTTTTTGCTCTGAAATATACTTTTTATTTTTTTTAAGATTTTATTTATTTATTTGACAGACAGAGATCACAAGTAGGCAAAGAGGCAGGCAGAGAGAGAGCGGGGAACGCAGGTTCCCTGCGGAGCAGAGAGCCTGATGTGGGGCTCAATCTCAGGATGCTGGGATCATGACCTGAGCTGAAGACAGCGGCTTTAACCCACTGAGCCACCCAGGTGCCCCTGAAATACACTTTTTCTGATAGTAATACTGTCACTACAGTTTTATTGAATACTACTAGCATGGTAGATCTCTTTCCATCCCTTTACTCTTAAACTTTTATTTTCAACGTTTCTGTGCCATTATGTTTGCAGAATTTCTCCAAGCAGACCTGAATTCTGGGTCTTTCTAGGATAACGATATGCCCAAAAAACTGATTTCAGATGTACCTTGTCACACAGTAAACATTCAGGAATGTTTTGAAGCTTTATTAGATAGAAACCCTGGTATGGACTAGGCAAAAATCAAACAAACATCGTGAAAGGCAACTTGGTGAAGAATGGGACAAGATCCCCACCCCATCAGACGTTATCCTTGACAGCTGAATACCTTAGTGGAGATCTGAAAGCCAGGGATAATTGCCCCATTGCTGGAGTGCTGCTGTGTCTTCTCCGTGGAGGTATTGTTACTCAGTCTCTAATTTCCTTTATTGATGGTAAAGGAGTTTGCATCCCTATGTGTGGTCTGTTAGCTTGTTACTCATTAAAATCACTTTGAGAACAAACACTCCCAAGTTTTAGGTGTGGCTTTTGTAAACATCATATATCTGGAATTTTCTCTTTTAGCCAATCAGAGCATCTCTGTTTTTATATTGGTAAGATTCGGGGGTTTGGTTTTGATATCTGGCTTTTTTTTTTTTTTTTTACAATTTAGGAGACCTTTAGTATATATTGACTTTATTTTTACAATTCACTTGATTTTTCCATTTATTGTACTTTTCCAATTTGCTTCCCTCTCCCAGTCTCTGACATTATTTTCATTTCCTTTTGGATTAAATTTTCTTTGTTTTTCAATGTGTTTTTTCCCCCTTCTACTGATTCTTCTATTTCTATTAGTAGCTATCCTTAAATATTTAACAGTGATATTTAAGTCTATCAAATCTGCTTAAACTCATGAGTTCATAATCATATATTTTTAAAAAGATTTATTTACTTGAGAGAGAGAGAGAGAGAGAGAGAACATGAGCAGTAGGGCCAGCGGGAGAGGTGGAGAGAATCTCAAGCAAACTCCATACTCAGCTCTGAAATCCAACACAGGGCTTGATCTCATGACCCTGAGATCATGACCTGAGTGGAAACCAAGAGTCAGACATTTAACCAACTGAGCCACCCAGAGACCCCAAGTTCATAATATTTAAGTAAATTAATTGGTCACTGGATTAGTGTTCTATTGCCATAGAATAAATTCTCCCATAATTTAGTAGTTTCAATCAATAAACATTTATTATCTTCTAGTCCTTAGAAGTGACATGATACAATTTCCACAGTATCCTATTGTGACACAGGTCAGCCCTATTCACTGTGGGAGTGGACTACACAAGGGTATCAATACCAGGAAGTGAAAGTCTTGGGGCCATCTTGAAGACTGGCTATCACAGTTTGCCCCCGGACCTCAACGATTCATGTCCACCTTATATGTAAAATACTCCTTCCCAAGGTCCTCAATAGTCACATTCCATTACAGTATCAGCTCAAGTCCATGATCACATCATCTAAACTAGGTAGGTGTAGATGAAACTCATTAGGTAGAGTTACATGGCATTTCTCCAGTACGATTCCACTCAACCATAAGACTGATGAGCCAAACACACAAGTTATATCTGGCTTCTACACTCATAACATATAATGAAAGGACAGGTATGGGATAACCACTATGTAATAAAAAGGAGGGATGAGGAAGGTAGGCACACAAAAGTCATTGAGTTATAAAAATTCTGAAATCCAGGACACCTCCTTGGCTTAGCGAGTTAAGTGGCTGCCTTCAGCTCAGGTCATGATCTTGGGGTCCTAGGATCAAGCCCCAGTCAGGCTCCCTGCACAGTGAAGCATGTGCTTCTCCCTCTGCCCTTTCCCCGCTTGTGCATGCACACGCACTCTCTCTCTCTCTCAAATAAATAAATAAATAAATAAATATCTTTTTTTTGAAATAATTGAAATAATACAGAATATGTCTTCTGATCATAATGGCAACAAACTAGAAATCAATAACAGGGGTGCCTGTGTGGTTCAGTTGTTAAGCGACTGCCTTTGGCTCAGGTTATGATCCCAGGGTCCTGGGATTGAGCCCAAAATTGGGCTGCCTGATCAGTGGGAAGCCTGCTTCTCCCTCTCCCACTCCCCCTGCTTGTGTTGCCTCTCTTGCTGTCTCTCTCTCTCAAATCAATAAATAAACTCTAAAAAAAAAAAAAATAAATCAATAACAGAATAGGAAATAGGAAAATACTTGAACTTTTAACAACACAAATCTAAATAACCTATGGAGGAAAAAAAAGTTAAAGGGAATCAGAATCACACTGAACTGAATAAAAATTAAATTACAACATATCAAAATTTGTGGGACACAGCTAAAGCAACACGAAAAAATAAATTTATAGCAGTAAGTGCTTATACCTTAAGAACGCACAAAAAGAGCAAAACAAGCCCGAAGCAAGCAGAAGAAGGGGAATAATAAAGATAACAGCAGAAAAAATGAAATTGAGAATAGAAAAATAGAAAAAACTGAACAAAATGTGGCTCTTCGAATGAATCAACAATCTTGATAAATCTCCAGCAGGACTGAAAAAGAAAAAAAAAAAAGAAGACACAAGTTACTAATATCAAAAATGAAACAGTAGATATCACTACAGAGCCCACAGGCATTAAAAGAATAATAAGAGCATAGGGGGGAAAATAGAGCATAGGTGAAACAACTCTACCCACATAAATTCAACAACTTTGATATGATGGATCAATTCCTAAAAAATAAAACACTACTAAAATCACTCAATACAAAATAGATAAGTAACTGAGTTACTTATTTTAAAAATCCTTAAAAATAGGGGCACCTGGGTGGCTCAGTGGTTAAGTGTCTGCCTTTGGCTCAGGTCATGATCCCAGGGTCCTGGGATTGAGCCCGCATCAGGCTCTCTGCTCAGTGGGAAGCCTGCTTCTCCCTCACCCACTCCCCCTGCTGTGTTCCCTCTCTCACTTGTCTCTCTCTGTCAAATAAATAAATACAAATCTTTAAAAATAAATCCTTAAAAAGAAATCTCTAGATCTAGATGGTTTCAGTGGATAATTCCACCAAAACTAGAACTACACCAACTCTACATAATCGCTTCTAGAAAATAGAAGGAAACTTTCCAAACTATGATACTAATCAAACCAAACCAAAAACCAGAACAAACCATACTAAGAAAAAAAAAGTCTCGTGAATATAGACACAAAAGTCTGCAATAAAATATGAGCATGTAGAATCTAACCAGGCATATAGAAAGCATTATGTACCATGACTAAGTGGGTTTGTTTCTGGAATGCAAGTTTCTTTCAATATTTGGAAAGCAGTCAATAGAATACACCATATTAACAGGCTAAAGAAGAAAGTAAGAAAGTCACACAATAACATCAACTGATGTACAAAAAGCACTTAACAAAATTCAACACTCAATCATGGGGAAAAAACAAACAAACCTCTCAGCAAGTTAAAAGCAGAGGGAAATGGAAAATTATCCTAAACTGATAAAACTTGCAGCTAACATCATACTTATGGTAGAAGACTGCATATTTTCCCCTTTAAAAATGGGAACGAAGCAAGGATATCTGCTCTTACCACCCTTGTACATCATTGTACTGGAAATCCTAGCCAGTGGAAGAATGCACAAAAAGGAAACAAAAAAAATACGTATTGGAAAGGAAGAAATATAAATATCCCTTTTTGCAGTTGATGTGACTATCTAGGCAGATGAATCTACAAATGTATTCTCAATGAATTGAGAAAATCCCTTTCTCAGTGCAGCTACCAACCAAGCAATCAACAAAACTCTTAGAATAAGAGACTGCAGTGAGGTTTCAAGATACAAAATCAAGACATAAAAATAAAAGAATAAAGTAGAAAGAATTATTCTACCCAATTTTAAGACTATATTGTTACAGTTAACAAAAATATGGTATAGATAGGTGGGTAAATACATTGCTCAATGGAACAAAATAGAAAACCCTAAAATAGAATTCACATAAGTAGGCCCAACCAACTTTTGACAAAGGTGCGAAAGCAATTCACTGGTAGGATAGTCTTTTCAACAAATGGTGCTGGAGCAATTGAACAGCCATAGGTAAAAACAAATTAAACACACACACACACACACACACACACACACAATGCTTTCAATCTAAACCCTACATCTTATACAAAAAAATTTTTTTAACGGCTTATAGATTTAAATGTAAAAGATGACTATAAAACTTACGGAAGAGAACCTAGAAATGCACCCTCAACTCCTCAACTCTATGGTCAACTAATCTTTGACAAAGCAGTAAAGAATGTCTAATGGAAGAGAGACAGTCTCTTCAACAAATGGTGTTGGGAAAATTGGACAGCCACATGCAGAAGAATGAAACTGAACCATTCTCTTACACCACACACAAAAAAAGGACTCAAAATGGATAAAAGACCTAAATGTGAGATAGAAATCGATCAAAATCCTAGAGTAGAATACAAGTAGCAACCTCTTCGACCTCGGCCACAGCAACTTCTTGCTAGACACATCCACAGAGGCAAGGAAACAAAAGCAAAAATGAACTACTGGGACTTCATCAAGACAGAAAGCTTTTGCATATCAAAGGAAACAACCAACAAAACTAAAAGGCAGCCTATGGAATGGGAGAAGATATTTGCAAATGATGTCTCAGATAAAGGGCTACTAGTATCCAAGATCTATAAAGAACTTATCAAACTCAACACCCAAGAAAACAAATAATCCAGTCAAGAAACAAGCAGAACACATGAACAGACATTTCTCCAAAGAAGACATACAAATGGCCAACAGACACATGAAAAAAATGCTCCACATCACTTGGCATCAGGGAAATACAAATCAAAACCACAATGAGGTATCACTTCACACCAGTCAGAATGGCTAAAATTAACAAGTCAGGAAACAACAAATGTGGAGAAAGGGGAATCCTCTTACACTGTTGGTGGGAATGCAAACTGGTACAGCCACTCTGGAAAACCATATGGAGGTTCCTCAAGAAGTTAAAAATAGAGCTACCCTACAACCCAGCAATCGCACTACTAGGTATTTACCCCAAAGACACAAATGTAATGATCCGAAGGAGCACCTGCACCCTAATGTTTATAGCAGCACTGTCCACAATAACCAAACTATCGAAAGAGCAAAGATATCCATCAACATATGAATGGATATTATTACTCAGCCATCAAAAAGGATGAATACTTACCATTTACACTGAAGTGGGTGGAACTGGAGGGTATTATGCTGAGCGAAATAAGTCAGTCAGAGACGGACGATTACCACCTGGTTTCACTCATGTGGAATATAAGAAACAGCACAAATGATCATAGGGGAAGGAACGGACAACTAAATGAGAAGTCATCAGAGAGACAAACCATGAGAGACTCTTAACTATAGGAAACAAACTGAGAGTTGCTGGAGAGGAGGTGAATAGGGGTTGGGTAACTGGATGATGGGCATTAAGGAGGGCATATGATGTGATGAGCACTGCATGTTATATGCAACTGATGAAGTATTTAACAACACTACATCTGAAACTAATAAGGTACTGTATGTTGGCAAATTGAATTTACATAAAAAACCTTATGAGAGAAAAAAAAAACAGGAGAAAACCATCAGGACCTAGTTCTTGGTAAAGAGTTATTAGAAATGACACTAAAAGTATGATCCATAAAAGACAAAAATTGATAAATTGGACCTTATCAAAATTAAAAACACTCACAAAAGATCTGTTAAACATGAAAAGGCAAGATACAGAATGAGAGGAAATATTTGCACACTATTTGAGAAAGGATCTGTATCTAGAATATATAAGGAACTCTTAAAACTCAGGGTTTTTTGTTTGTTTTTGTTTTGTTTGATTTAAGTAAGCTCTACACCCAACATGGTGAAACCCCTCAAGATTCAGCATTAAAAAAAAAAAAAAATCCAATTATAGGGACACTTGGCTAGGTCAGTCAATAGAGCATGCATCTCTTGATCTCGGGGTCATAAGTTCAAGCCCCATGTTCGCCAAAGAGCTTACCTAAATAAAATAAAATAAAATAAAAAACAAATCCAATTATAACATGGAAAAAAGGCATGGATAGTTCACCAAGTGGCAGATAACCACGTGAAAAGATGGTATCACTGGCTATTAGGGAAATGCAAACAAAAACAAAATCCCACTTTCATACCTATTAAAAAAGTGAAAATAAAAATTAGTCATAATCTTGGGGCATCGGGGCGCCTGGGTGGCTCAGTGGGTTAAAGCCTCTGCCTTTGGCTCGGGTCATGATCCCAGGGTCCTGGAATCGAGCCCCACATTGGGCTCCCTGCTCAGCGGTGAGCCTGCTTCCCCCTCTCACTCTGCCTGCCTCTCTGCCTACTTGTGATCTCTCTCAAATAAATAAATGAAATCTTTAAAAAAATAATATTGGGGCATCTGGCTGGCTCAGTCAGTGAAGCATGTGACTCTTGATCTCAGGGTTTAAGTTTGAGGTTTGAGCCCCACATTGGGTGTGGAGATTACATTAGAAAGAAAGTAACTAGTGACCATCTCAAATCTTGCCAAGAATGCAGAGAAACTGGATTTCTTGTTCTTGTTGGTGGGAATGTAAAATAACACAGCAACTCTGGTAAATGGTTTGGCAATTTCTCATAAAATTAAATATACACTTACCTTGCTACTCACCAATCACCACACTCCTTCCTGGGCATTTATCCCAGAGAAATGAAAACGTACATCCACGAAAACTGATACACAAATATTCATAGCAACTTTATTTGTAATAGCCCCAAACTGGAAACATCCCAAATGTCCTTCAACGGATGAATGGTTAAATAAACTAGTACATCCACAGCAACAAAAAGGAACAAACTATTATTACATGTAACAACTTGGGTGGGATTCAAGGGCATTGTGCTCTGTGTGTGTGTGTGTGTGTGTGTGTGTAGGGGCAGCCAGTCTCAAAAGGCTACATACTGTATGATGTAATTTATATAACTTCTTGAAACAGCAAAATTATAGTAATGAAGAACAGATTAGTGATTTCAAGGGTTAGGAACAGCTGTAGGAGGATGGGGGACATAGTATGACAATAAATAGTATAAGGGTTCTTTGGGTCTAATGGCACACTTCTGTATATTGAGTGTGGTGATAGTTACATGAATTTATACATGTGATGAAATTGTGCAGAAACAAACATGAGTGAATGTAGTAACTGCTGAAATCTGAATAAGTTCTGGAGTTTTCTGTTTTTAAGAGAGAGAGAGTGCACGAGAGAGAATGTGAACACAGGGGAGGGGCAGAAGGGAGAGAGAAATTCAAGCAGGCTCCATGCCCAGTGTGGAGCCTGACACAGGGCTCAATTTCAGGACCCTGAGATCATGACATGAGCTGAAATCAAGGGTCAGAGGCCCAACTGACTGAGCCACCCAGGCGCCCCAGGTCTGCAGTTGATTCCTTAGTTTTGACAAATGTACCATGGTAGCATTAAGATGTTAATATGAAGGGAAACTGGAGGATGGGCATATGGGGAGCTCTCTGTACTGTTGTTTTTTATTTTTTTTTAAAGATTTTATTTATTTATTAGACAGAGATCACAAGCAGGCAGGGAGGCAGGCAGAGAGAGAGGAGAAAGCAGGCTCCCCGCTGAGCAGAGAGCCCAATGCGGGGCTCGATCCCAGGACCCTGGGATCATGACCTGAGCCGAAGGCAGAGGCTTTAACCCACTGAGCCACCCAGGCGCCCCTGTAGTGTTGATTTTAATGATGAGTTTTACATTTATTTATTATTAAAATTTTATTTAAAATTTTAAATTCTAGTTAACATTCAATGTTACTGGTTTCAGTAAAATTCAGTGGTTCATCACTTACATACTCTGTACTGTCTTTACAACCTTTCTGAAAATCTAATGTTACTCCAACATTAGAAGCTTATTTATTTTTTTAAAAGATTTTATCTATTTATCAGAGAGAGAGAAAGAGAGTGAGCACACAAGCAGGGGAGTGGCAGGCAGAGGGAGAGGGAGGAACAGGCTTCCTGCTGAGCAAGGAGCAGGAGGCAGGGCTTGATCCCAGGACTCTGGGATCATGATTTGAGCCAAAGGCAGATGCTTAAGTGACTGAGCCACGCTAGCATCACTGAAGCTTTTTTATTTATTTTTTTACGTTTTATTTATGTAAGTCATTTATTTATCTCTATACCTAATGTGGGCCTCGAACTCATAATCCTGAGATGGAGTCGTATGCTCTTCTGAGAGAGCCAGCCAAGTGCTCTTAGAAGTTGATTTTTAAAAGTGGAAAGATAAAAACTTTTTTTAAAGATTTTATGTGTCAGAGAGAGAGTGAGCAGCAGGCAGGAAGAGAAGCAGGCTTCCTGCTGAGCAAAGAGCCCAAGACTCAATCCCGGAACCTTGGGATCATGACCCAAGTTAAAGGCAGATGCTTAGCTGACTGAGCCACCCAGGTGTCCCAGGAAGAAAAACTTCTAAGAAAAAATTCTTAAAATCTGTTTTGAAGATTATTTTAGGGGGAGAGAGCATGAGTGGGGGAGGGGCGGGAAGTCCAGAGGGAGAAGAGAGAGAATCTCAAGCAGATTCCCTGCTAAGTGTGGACCCTGACGTGGGGCTCAATCCCACAACCCTGAGATCATGACCTGAACTGAAATCGAGCGTCAGAGACTTAATCGATTGAGCCACCCAGGCAGCCCTTAAGAAAAAAAGTTTTTAAAGTGACACCACTAGGATACCTACCAGAATAGCTAAGATTGGAAAATAGCAGGTACGCAAGGGATATATTGTATGAGATAATACTCTTTATTCTAGTGATTTCATTCTTAGATTTACACCCAGCAGAAACAGACACACTTGTTCAAAAAAAGGCATGCTCTAGAATGTTCATAGCAGCTTTATTCATAATAGCCAAAACTGAAAACAGTCTAAATGCCTATTCACAGAATGAATAAATCGCAGTATATCTGTATAATGTAATACTATACAATAGAATGAATGAACAAACTACAACATGCAACAATATAGATGAACTGAAAAGACAATGCTGAATCAAAGAAGCTAGACATAAAAAACTACATAATGTATCACTTATTTGAAGTTCAAAAACAGGCAGAAAGAATTTATGGTGCCAGGATAATAGATGTCCTTGGGATGGTGGTGTATGTGGCTGGAAGAGGGCATGCATGCGAGGGACTTCTGCAGTGCTGGTGATTCTCCAATCCTCGATTTTCCTGCTAATTTTTGTGAGTGTGTTCAGTGTGCAAAAAGTAACAGCTGTACACATGATTTGTGGACTTTTCTGTATGTAAATTACACAATAAAATTTACCGAAGAGCAAAGTGAGACACACTCAAACACACTAAAAAAAAAACCTAAAATTTTAAGGACAATACCAAGTGCTGATAAGGATGTGAAACAACTAAAAATTTCATTTACAGCTAATGAAAATATAAATTAGTACAATCACTTTGGAGAGCTGTTTGGCAATATCTATTAAAGCTGAAAATACACATACCCTAGGTCCAGTTCCACCCAACTATATACATACCCAACAGAAATGTGTACAGATGCGTTCTCAAAAGACATGTACAAGAATGTTCATGGGAATATTATCTCAAACCAAAAACAATCTAAATGTCCTTCAATGCTGACAGAGCCGATGAAGATCAGTTACAGCCCAACACTGTAGGGAAATGAACCTCCTTGTGGCATCCCTCAGTCAGTGGGGAACAGGAGCCAGTGGACAAATACTTCAGCCTCCTGTGCCCCAATCCTTAGAAAACTGAGCAGCATTATCTACCCAATCCCAATAATACACCTTTATATTAGCTTTTTCTTCTTAACTGTCTCACTCTTCCACTTCCTCACAAGTCCTGTCTCTGGTATCATTCCCCAAATAAACTACATCCAAGTGTTTCTCCCAGGGTGAGCCCAAACATCAATATCACTATTCCATCTACGTATAGTTCACGAACAGAGGACACCTATCTTTGGTGACGGAGGTCAGAGTAGTGGTTACCAAAGGGGTAATGGCTGGAAGGGGCACAAAGGTTTTTTCTGGGATGCTAATAATTTTCCATATCCTGATCAGAGAGGTGGTTTATGCAGGCATATTCATTCTTAAGTCTTCATGAAGCTGTATGCTTAAAATGAATGCATTTTATAGTATATATGTATACTTTAATTTTAAAAAGTAAAGAGTGGAGGTGTTGAGGGGTAAAACAGCCCACTAAAGGGAGAGTGGGCTTTGTAAGGGAAATTGGACTTACAGATATTGAAAGAGGTTAATTTTTTTTCCTTTTTTAAAGAGATTCTATTTATTTGAGAGTGAGCGAGCATGAGCGAGAGAGGGGTGGTGGGGGGGGAGGGAAAGCAGACTCCCTGCTGAACAGGGAGCCCAACACAGGGCTTGATCCCAGGACCCCAGGATCACGACCCGAGGTAAAGGCAGTTGCTTAACTGTCTGAGCCACCCTGGCGCCCCGAGTGAGATTAATGTCAATGAGCACATCCATCCTTTTTGGATAATGCACTATTTCACCCTTGGCAATCAAACATGGATTATTAGGGTTGTTGGAGGCACTGGGAGAGGACTGTGAAATATTACAGTGAAAGCAGGGGCACTGAACTTCCCCTGCAAGAATGCATCTTCAACCTTGCTGGGCATTCAGGCTGTTTCCAAGACTGTCTCATCCAGGGCTGACCCTCCCCTACTTTTACCTTTCCCTTTCCCACCCATTCATTCAACATATTTTGATGTTTCAGACACTCTGAAACACTTAGGATAATATTGGTAAACAGTGATAGATGTGGCTCCTGTTCTCTAGAGTTCCACTCTACTAAGAAAAACATATTAATCAAGTAATCATACAGATTGCTGAGTGTGGCTGTGCTACAAAAGAAAAGAGATTACTAGTTCTGGGATAGTTACTTGCCCACTTAAGGCAGGTGAGGGAGCATTCCTGGAGGTAACAACACTTGAGCTGAACTCTTAAGGGTGAACCAAAGTTCACTATGGAACCAAATGGACAAAGGTGGAGGGAGTGAGCATGGGGAGTGAGAGGCACAAAAAATTTCGAACAAGGAAAGTGAGGAGCACATGGTAGAGAGGCTGGACAGATAGGCAAGGAAAGACTGGATGCCATGTGCACTGCGGTAAGAGGTTTTGTCATTATCTTAAGACAAGGAAAAGCCAGAAGGGCTTTTAAACCAAAAATTGTCATGATTATGTGTGTTTTGAAAAGACCAGGAAGGCTGTTGTGTGAAGTGATTGGAAAAGGATCCAAGTGGGTGTGGGTATACAGGAGAGTACTGTAGTAAACCAGGAGTAAGGGGATGGTAACTTGGACTGGAATGGTGTCAGTTAAGACTGGGAGAAAATAAAAATGACTGGACACACATTTTAGGAGGCCCAAGAGCTTTAACAGTGCCATAAAAATGGCATGTCATTTTTCTTTCTGAACAAAGCAAATATAATCAAGTGTTTACATCAGCTAGATACAGGAGTATGGATTATGTTAAACTTGGTGGTGGTTCTTGTTTCACTAGCATATTACTTCTTAGGAAAAATGACGTGTGGTTATGTTGCAACTGAATTGTGCCTAGGATATTCTTTTTTTTTTTTTTTTTAAGATTTTATTTATTTATTTGTCAGAGAGGGAGAGAGAGTGAGCGAGCACAGGCAGAGTGGCAGTGCCTAGGATATTCTGAAGCTGTTAAGTATAAATATTCCTCAATGAGAGGGCTGACAAGTGCCAAAAAGTTGCAAAAAAGAGGGCAGGGTGGAGGGAAACATGGCTATGGAACCACTGACACCCAAAGGGCTTTGCAAGGAAGGCAAAAAGAAAAAGAAGTGTATGTGGGTCAGGCAGGAGGCCTCAGATACACCAAAGCTAAAATCAAGGCTCCCAATATCTGTAGAGATCTAGGGAAAATAAACCTTCCAGTCATTTGCATGAAAGACTGCTATTTGGCCAAGTGAGGGACTGTGCTGGAGGATTAATTATTTTGAAGGGGAGATGTATATCCTTACACTTAGGTTATGTGCTTAAGAGGACAAGACATAAACTCCAGAGGAGTGGTACTGCCATGTGCCTCATCCACAGGCTGAAAGGGAGATAGCAGGGACCTGGGCATGTACCGAAGCAGGTGCTGAGTCCCACCAGGGGAATGAATCAGGATTGTATGCCCAGCTGAGGGAATTAAAACACTGACTGCAAACACTGAAGCCATCTCCAGAGGTGGTCAGGTTAACAGTGGGCAACTTAGGATGTGGCTACAATCCCCCCCCACCCCACCCCAGTAGATTCTACTAAGGGCTGCTCCTCCTATTGCCCAAGACAGAGCAGACCACTGAAGCATTTCTAGCAGTTAAGGAGGTAACTTCCTGGCAACTAAACCCCAGCTGCTTCTGGCATTTTGTGAATGACCTAGATGCTGCTACATTACTTTGCGGCGTCCATATAAAGTTCCGGGAAGCACAGGTTTGGCTGGATGAGGAAACTAACAAAATGGAGTACTCCAGGTTCTTGAGTAGGCAGAGGAATGCTGAGTGAGGCTGGGCAGGCAGCTGGCTCTAACCATCTAGCCAACCTCTTGGCTCCACTACAAGCCCTGGGTGGGTAATATCCCCCAAGTGGGCCAGGAGAAGCTTTAAGGATCTCATTCATACCTCTGTAAAGCAAGTATCCTTTAAGGCAGGGCAATATAGGCAAAAAATGTATCAGACCCCAAGACTTTATAGTCCATAGGAAGATTTCTAAGTTTGGATGGGAACTACTAAAAATTTTCACCAAGCAGTAAATGCATGAAGTTTGAGTCACTGAAGTCCCACATTCATACCAGAAACTTGTTATTGCAGCTTGTGTGGGTCTGCAAAAGTGACAACCTGTGTTACTGAACCCCTTTAACATTAATAAATCCTTTTGGGAAAGACCAAATCCTTTTTAGGATGCTCTTGTAATGACATTTCCAGGTGCTTCTTCTAACGGACCAAGCAGGCATCATGGTACAGGGTCAAAGTTGTGTATCAGACTATTATTGTCCTGACAGAGAATGATTTTTACAAGGCATTTGGAAAGTTTGAGATACAAGAAATGGTTTGTAACAGCGCCCCGGGTTCCCTGGAAACAGCTAAGGAAAATAGATGGAAAGTCTAGCCTCTTCATTTCTAAAGCCCAACCATGCTGCATAACCCAGCAGTTTCTGCTCTTAGCCAGGTGTTTTTCAAGATGTGTTTCCAAATGTTAAAGTCTTATGAATCACTCTAGTATTCAGTGTATAGTATCAAGAGAAAAATGCTAAGGTTATTTTTCCTTGTGTTGAATTTAAGAGAAGGTGCTGGGACCCTAGTCTATTATCATGCTTTGGAGATAGTTGTATAATTTTGGGGGGTTCAGGATGTAAGCTCAAAGATACCAAGATACCATTTCCTCTCTTTAGGTCCAGAATCCAATGGTTAAGCCAGATCACAGGCTGCAATGTTGGCTCTACCATTTATTATCTATAGGGCTTTCAACAAGGCACTCTGACACTCTTTGAAACTTAGGAATTACTTCCATACATATGTAATAGGGTTGTGTGAAAATCAACAAAGATTTTATCCTAAATGCTTGTCCAGCAGCATTCTTGGATGGATCTACAACCTATATCTGCCTTGAGCCTTGGGCACCCACTGACAAGATGGGTTCCCACTTAAGATTTTAAAAAAAAAAATTATTTTCCAAGAAACACTGCTAAATGAGGGTAACACAGACTATGCCTGTAGTTGTATTTGTCCTACTAGTCAAGTATTCCATGTAAGTCTAGGAATGTTCTAAGAAGTCTTTGATGTTGAGGTCTAGGGCCTAGAAACACTTGCCATGAACTCAGGACACAAACACCTTGGAAAGTCACATTTGTTCACCTAAGTTACATACAGCTAGCTTGTCAGTATCTGTACTTCTAAGAAACTGCTCATTTTGTAGCACTACACTATCCAGTAAGATAGCCACATTCAGATTAAAAACAAAATTGAAAAATCCAATTACTCAGTCACACTAGCCACATTTCAAGGGCTCAGCGACAGGGCTAGCACATTAGTCAATGGATTATGAAATACTTCCATCACAGGAAGTTCTATTGGAGAGTGCAATAGTTTAAGAGTGGTGGATGGATAATGTTGGGCTTTAATAAGTTTTCTTATAACCTCAGAGAACAAAGACTTTCTCTCCCTTAACCCTAGCTTTTCTCACCTTTTAACCCTACCCAGACACCTCCCCATCAGTGCTTTCTATACTTTGGTCATAGATTTCAAGGGAGGTACAGGCTCACCCTTTCACCAGATGCTCTCATTTTAAATAAAGCGTAGCCACCATGCTTTTTCTTACTGTAAGCACTTGTCTTAAACACTTAACATATGACATGAACATTCTTTACTAACTCATTAGGCAGTCACTCAAGACACCCTCTCTGAAAGTCCTAATTGCTCCCTTCTACCTTATTCACCTTGGAAAGGGCACTTTTTGCCTCTTGGTGCAGGGGTTCCCCTTATTGCTAGCAAACTGAGTTACTGTCAAGAGTCCCAACTGCAGAGATTTAATTGGTCTGGAGTGCACACCTGGATGTCAAGATTTTAAAAGCTCCCTTGGAAATTCTAATGTACAACTGAAGTTGAGAGCCACCTGACAACTCATTTAACATACTAAATTATTTTTAATAACAACTTTAGGTTTATGAAAAGCTTGTTAAGAGTCATTTTTCACAAGCAAATTTTTGTTAAATCTTCAGAACATTTCTATTTCCCTCAACTTCTCCTTTGTGTGACACACAAAAATCTTGGGCTTCCACTCCAATTAAGCAGTTTTTTTTTTTTTTTGGGCATTCACCCCATTACACTATCCCTTCTATTGTAGTTCTGACTTAAGGTCGGGGAGAAGCCTACCCCAGCTCAAACAGGGCTTTTAACTCCAACTCTCTACACAGGCCCCATTTTTTGTAATTGGAGTATTTTTTTTTTAATTAATTTGAAAGTTACTAATGCAACTACATATTCTTTTGAGGCCTTCTTGATTAGGATTAATTTGATTAACTGAAATTCAAACATGTAATTTTCCAACACCCCTAATTTATTCTCCTCTCTAAACATTTGGAATTCTGTCATCCCAGTCAGGTTTATATCTAAATCTAGCCTTTTCTGTACTATTTAGCTGGCCCAATTTTTACTTTATCCCAAGGTCTAAACACTAGAAATTCTGCAAGAGAGAGCCCCTTATTCATCAAATACCACAATATAAATGGTACCTGCTCTCTATGAGATAAACAGCATTGATAAAGCAAACGAATCACTAGTTACTTACCAGCCCATTCTATACATATCGTATATAGCTTGTTTACTGGTCACTCCCATTTCTGTCAGGATCTGTGTTCACTATTTTTAACTGGCTTCAAGGTATCACAGTACTTTTTTCTTATCCATCCAGAACTCAACTGAAATGCGTTTCCTTGGTCAGTGTGATCTGAACTAGGGTATAGAAACTCAAACCCCATTTTGACAGTGGTGCACGTGAATTTTCCTCAAGTTAAATAAAAAGATCAACTTCTATGGCTAAATCCTTTATTCTCCAAGGCCACAATCAATGGTGCTGTTTTCTTACTCTCCTAAAAATAAATACCTAGCTACTTCCCTATTCCCCTTCCTATTTCCCAACTACTTCCACAACATATCCTACCGTATCATCCAGGTTACCTAAAACCACCCATGTTTGCGAAGTATAGTCTCTCGGAAGTTCCATTTCTTTACTTTGCATATCATACCTGCAAGGCTTTGCTTCCCCTAGCTACTTACACTTTTGAATCAACATACTGCTGCTAAGTTATTCACTAGATTCCTTTACTGGTATTTTATAGTTACTGTATGGCTTTAATGATGCTTTTTTTATCTACCCTTCCTTCCATTACATTCTCAATACTCATTTGACTCTTTTCCAATTTACCATAATTCTATTGTTCTTGTTTGCATTTTCCCATTCTCTTACACCAAGTTCTGTCTGTTAAGAGACTTTAAAACATGTACTGACTAGCACTACTAATCCTCGCAGGTTTCAGATGTTGGGGTGACATCTAAAATCTATTGGGAACCCTCTTTTCAAGTGTTCCAAATTTGTCATCCATTCCAATCCAACGGCTTTAAGTTAGCTCCTTTCACTAGTGAAATAGCAGAAGTAAAAAAGTACCTTTGCCAGTGAATGCCACAGAAGTCTCCCCATTAAAAATTATGTAGCATCAGAAATGTTCCAAAGGATTTAAGTCATCCACTTTTTTCATCCAATCCTGGCTAGACAGTGCAGTCTTTAAAAGCTTCCAAGGTTATTTTCTTATATTTCCTGGGCATATTGGATAAACCATTATTCTGAAATTTTTAATACTCAACAAAGTCATCACTGTATTTTACTGTGATAAATCTTATTTCTACTAAGTAGCTTAAGGCCTGCTCTTTTGAGATTGTCAAGTTACTCAGAATTTCCTCTAAAAAATTAGCTGTCTCTCAAACTGTCAAGCTTTTCAACCTCACCTGCTCTGCCAACCCACTGCTAAACCAGAGGCCATGCCTTCTCTGCCTCTATTTCTATTGAACCTATTCCAATCTCTTTTGCTGGGGCCCAGAGTTAAATTATGTTAACAAGGACTATAAGCCTTTATTAGACCAATGGTCTTTAAGACAACGGTCTCTTTTTTAAAAAAAACTTGTAGTATCTGCATTTCATCAGCTTGCAAGATATAGAACTATATGCTATTTCAGTCACCTTTCCTTTTCTCTAAGCTTTGGCCTAGGATTCTAAATTTCAAAGTATTAAGAGTATAACCTATGATTACAGAAATCTTACAGTACTGTTTTTTTTACTTCCACGAGGAAATTTAACTTTCTAATAGCCTGAGACATGCAGTGTGAAATTACTCTTCCCCATCAAGACAAACTAGAAATGTTGGCATTTTATCAATAACCTTGCGTGTGTGTATACATTTTTGAAGAGCACATGACCATATCTTTTAAGCTTTCCACAGTTTCTTTCAATACTCAAGTTTCATATGAAATTAAAAGTATAGACCCTTTCATGCATGGCTTAACTGGTCCAGCATCTTTTAGCTGCTGATAGCTAACATTATGATCTTAAATAGATTTTATTAACATCTTGGAACCTTAACCCTTTCTTCTAAGCATCCAGCTTATTTTGGGGATTATGTGCTTAGAGTAAGTTTGTGTAACATGAAATCATGTAAGATCAGAAAACAAAGTGGGGGATAGAAGTATTTTTGACCAAATTAACCCACAAAAGCTACTTTTGTACTATGGATGTGGGACCCAAGGGGTTCAGAGTTTAGCCTCTTTCTTCCTTCTATTCTGCTTTGTCACATGTTATATAAAATGATTTTTTGAGATCTTAATAAATAGGACAGGACTTCTGCCCACAGTAGGTTGGATATAAATGCCTTTGTTGAATGCTGTGAAACAGCAACTTTCTCGGGAATCCAAGGTTTGTGTGAATGGTAATAGTCCAAACTAGCCATGTTCTTATCTTGCTCTGCTGGAAACAAGTATAAAAACATAAACCAAACAGACCTTTCAGGATTAGTTAGGCAAGCGTAACAAATCTAGAAGCTGTTTAATAAATCCATCTGTAGAAGTCTAGGTGCTAATTAGTATCATGAAAAAAAAAAAAAAAAAAACCACTGAAATTAATCACACAGGAGAAAGGAACAAAAATTATATGGATTAAACTAATTGAAAGTAAATGTTCTCAGTCACCTGGGAAGGTATAAACTGTAGAAGAGCACGCAAGAGCGAGCTTTTCTATTCTTAGGAACTTGGAGGCACAGACTCAGAATCCAAAAGTAACAGCGACTCTGAACAGCAATTAAAAGGATAAAATGAAAGGAACAGAGGTTCATTCTCTAGTTGTTTCAAATTTTCCTAAAATCTTGCCATATTTGAACCTCTTCTATTTAAGGACAAAACGATTTAGCACACAACAAAAATCTCAAAAAGGGTGCCAAATGGACCACAAAACATTAATGAAATATCTTAATATTGTTCCCAAACCTTTTCATTAGAATAGAAAAGCCATTCTGCACAGGAATCTCCACTCTACATCAAAGCAATACCCACCCCAATGACGTATCATTTGAGTAGTGTATGTTTGTATGAGTGAAGACTATGACTCAAAGAAAAATATATTTAGTACATTCTAGGGTTTTTGTGGAGGCCGCTGTGAAACAAAGAATTTGAAGTAAACAAAACAATTATAAAATACAAAAATAAAAAACCAGGTTTTTTTTTTCTCCAAACTCCTGGTTTAATAAGGACTTGTTTATTTTGAGAAAAAAGGGTCCCAAACATCAGGCTGTTCACAAAAATAACCCACAGTATCAACTTTAGAAAACAAATCTTAAGACTATTACACTAATTATTTTTCTAGAGGATGCATTTGACATGCCAACTCTCATTCACAAAAATACATCGTTACATTTGTGTTGAACAGCCCCACATAGCACTCTTATGTGGGGTATAACACACATACCTCTAACTCAAAGCTGCTCTCAGGTGCTACTCAACTAATGCGATTGCCTTTGCAGTTAGGGAAGCAACTACTGAGCTCATGTATGAATGGAAAGAACTGTACTCCCTGCATAACAAGAGATTATTTTGGAGACAGTTGATAAAAACCACACATCCTTTTTATTGTTAAGTCATAAAGAGGTATCAAAATTAAAAGCAAAAATTACAGGGTAAGACTTAACATAACTACTAGGAGCATCAAAGGAAGTGAAAATGGGACTAGGCGCAGGGCAATATGAATTAATGAACATGGGAAGGACAAGGATGGGGAGAACAGTGAGCATGTGCTGAAGAAGATACTAGGGGAGAGGATCTGGTGAAAATTTTGATCTTAGACAAGCGCCTAGGTAAAGAAATAATGGGACAAGATTTCTAAACCCCACTATGTGTTTAAGAGTCATCCTCGCCATTGGCGCTGTCTCTGTCATCCTCTCCTTCCTCAGCCTCTTTTTCATCATCCTTGATCAACTCCAGCTGTGAGAAACAGACACAAATAGGATGGAGTTAGAGGCACTCCATGTGTCCCTGCTCCCCCCTCCACCACCTCTTTCTTTCCTTTCCCGTGGTTTTCACCTGGTCATCCCCCCGATCTTCATTATCATCATCATCCAGTAGGTCCCCCTCCTCAGCAGAGTCATCTGCACCCCCCTCAGACTCCATCTTCACATTAGTCTCATCTTTCTTCAGGGAGCTGCTGCTCTGCTCCTCTTCTGACTTATCATTCTTCATCTCTACTGGGGATGAGAAGGACAAGTCTGTCTAGGGGCAAGTAATGTCCACAGGATGTAGACAATCCCCATTAATGATCACAGAACTGCAGCACAAATCTAAATCCTCCCACACAAATGCCCTTCCCAATTCAAATTCCCCAAGCTTCATATTCAATTGCTTTATAACCCACTATTCCAACATATTCCTTCAACTATCTTCGGTAACTAACCCAAGTTTACACCCAACAAGCTGCAACGCCATTTACCTCCTTGTTTGCTCTGTTCTTTCTCAATTTTTTCCAGGCTTTCCAGTAGAGAATCCACTTTTTGTTTTATCTGGGTCAACTCCTTCTTAATGGTCTGAAGGTCATCACCTTTCACTTTAATACAAACAGAACTCTGTATTAGAATCAACTCTACCAGAAGTTACCAGATGCCAAACACATTTCCAACTAAACCACACCGCCAATAGCCAGAGGGGATCCTAGGGGAGAAATGGGAGGCAGGATCATACTGTCCCAATCATGGGGATCACTTAGTTGGTAGCTAAAAACTGAATCTAATGTCCTACTCCCTTAGCAACAGTATTCTTACTTCTGTAGGCCCACTAAAGATCTCAAATTATATTTGAAAGCACCTTATGTACTGTTTGACTTATACACTTTGTAAATTTTTAAGCGCTTACTAGCTCCCTAAAGTTGAATACTTTAACTGGCCCCTTAATCAAATAACTACTATCTTCTCTTCCATTATTTTGATTACACAAAGCCATTAGTATAAAACCCGAACATAACTAACTGCATTAATTTCCCTATTTCAATAACACACAAGTAGCAGAATCACAAAACTGCAATAATAATACGTACACTTTCCAGACTTGGAAGAAGATCCTCGTTGTCCACTCTTAGAATTGAAGCCACTTTTGCCTCTTCGTGAGGTGTTTCCTGATACACGCTGGCGTTTTGAAGGAACCACAGCCCGAGCAATAGGAGGAGGAGGAGGAACACGTGCTGGGTAACTATACATCCTATTGGATAAAAGGAAAACAGACTTCCTTCACAACTAAAATTAAGTCAGCAAGCTCCATCAGTGACCCTATAAAATAATAAATTAATGTTCATTGTCTATCAATTTGTATCTTTTTGCTAATTTTATTCCAAGGTCCAGTAAAAGCCTTCCTTCCGTTTTCAATACAGCCGCTACTTCAAGAAAATACTACATACACACATGCATATCCAATGATGGTTGGCTTTAAGGGATGGACATCAAAGTTCCTCTGTACTCTGGCAGTATTAGCAAGTATTACTTTGTACAATAAATAGACTACATATTGTATTTTTAAATTTTACTCTATATATGCTACAATAATACATAAAGACATAAAACTTAGAAAACAATTCCAAATAAAGTACTCAGAAAAAGGGATTGCAATTAATGGAATCTGCAAACAGTGGTTATTTATGGTGAGCTAAAGTTGGTGAGTATAGAAATAAATAAATAGAAATAAATAAATTACTATATAGAAATAAATTATGGTGAGTACAGAAATAAATCATTTCTATTAGTAGTGATACTGAATTGAACCATATAGAACGGACAGTTGGTACTAAGAGCCATTCACATGTGTTGGTGGTATATAAAAAGCCATAATCCATTCTAACAACATTTTTAAAAAAGATTTTATTTATGTGACACACAGAGAAAGATCACAAGTAGGCAGAGAGGCAGGCAGAGAGAGAGGGAAGCAGGCTCCCTGCTGATCAGAGAGCCGGACGTGGGACTCGACCCCAGGACCCTGAGATCATGACCTGAGCAGAAGGCAGAGGCTTAGCCCATTGAGCCACCCAGGCACCCCATTCTAACAACATTTAAGCAGAGGATGCACTCATAGTTCCAATTCCAGCAAGATGAGGAATATTGTCTGTTTTGTTTGCTATTCACTAGTGCCTAAATCCACTGCCCAGCACACATTCAGCTCTCAAAAAATCACTGGTTGCTTAACTGCTGCTTCCTCTGGAGGAGTATCCCAGTGACTGCTAAAGATATACCTCAAAGTGATGGCTTGGTATTGACTTTCTTATTTGTAAAGAGAAAATTCAAAGTGTTACCAAAAAACTTCTTACACGGATAACAGTTCTAGAAAACCTCTACATTCCGTATTATTTTTACAGGAGACTGGCAGTACAAGAAGGTAAGATCTAACACTGGGGAAAAAAAAAATCCTTCAATTATGTTCTGTACCTTTTTAATAACTAATTTAATTCCAAGGCCCAGGTATTAGTCTACAAAAATTACCTAAAAACTGCTGCTCTGCCTAAAGTGATGTATTACAAAGCCTTAAAATTTTGTAATTCATATATATAACTAGTCTCTAAGATATCTCATCAGTGAATAATGTCTGAATTTTTAAGTCTCCAATCCTCCAGGTAGTGATAATTATCTTTCTCAACCCAACTTAATCTAAAACATTTCCATCTTACTTTAATATAGCAGTAGCTTATTTTTTCCCAGAAGTAGCTATGACAGGAACATCTTCCTAAACTGAGAAGGAACACGTGGTACACTGCCAAACAAATGAACGTACTAGTTAGTAATTTTCACTTAAGCAGTTTTTAGTCAAGACCACCCAATATTTATTTCCTGGGATCAAGCCCCGCATCCGGCTCTCAGCAGGGACCCTGCCTCCCTTCCTCTCTGCCTACCTGTGATCTCTGTCAAATAAATAAATAAAATCTTAAAAAACAAAAAAAAAAAAAAAAAAAAAAAAAAAAAAAAAAAAAAAAAAAAAAAAAAAAAAAAAAAAAAAAAAAAAAAAGAAAAGAAAAGAAAAGAAAAAGATTTTATTTGCCAAAGAGAGAGAGCACCAGCCAAAAAAGCAGGATCCCTGATGAGCAAGGAGACTGATGTGGGACTCAACCCCAAAGACCTGAACTGAAGGCAGATGCTTAACCAACTAAGCCACCCAGGTGTCCTGCAAAAGACAAATTTTAAGTGAGTTTTTAATTTGTCAGTTTGGAATGCTTTATGGGAATTAACACAAACAAAAAAGATACTCAGAGTAATGTTTTATTATCACCACTACTTTCCATACATAAAGCTTTTCTTCTTTTGGCCCATTAATTTCCCACAGTATAATAATTCAAAAACTGTAACATAAAATATAAAAAATAATTCAGAAACCACTCTTCTTTGTGCTACATGATGTTATTTTAAAAGCAATTTCTGGAGGTAAATAAAGGTGAGTTATCTGAATCTCGGGCATGAAACATCTTATGACCTAATCCCGTTGGATTCAGAGATATAAACTACCCCTTCCCAACCAATCCATTCACTGGCACTGGCACCAGTCTCTAAACTAATGATCCTGCCATTCCAGATTCCCCGTACTTGTGGGCAATGGAACTTCCTTTTGAACCATACAATTTCACCTGATGTAGCGAAATTGTCACAATGAAAACGAGGCAAGAAATGCAGTTTATGGGGCACCTGGGTGGCTCAGTGGGTTAAAGCCTCTGCCTTTGGCTCAGGTCATGATCCCAAGGTCCTGGGATCAAGACCCGTGTCAGGCTCTCTGCTTGGCGGGGAGCCTGCTTTCCCTTCCTTTCTCTCTGCCTGACTCTCTCTGCCTACTTGTGATCTCTGTCAAGTGAATAAATCTTTGGGAAAGAAAAAAGAAAGAAAGAAATGCAGTTTGTTTTGAATCTATGTAATGGCTCCATGAATATAAATGGAAGTCAAATGCTCTAGTTTTCAGAAGAAAAACAAATTTTTCGGAGGACCAAGTGGTAGTGCTAAAGGGACTTAGTGCCAGGAACTTAGCTGCTGCTCAAGCAAAGATGGACTCTTGAAAAACTCACAAAGATTCCTCTAATGAAGTTTAAGTAAACTTTCCTTGTAAAATGTCAAAAGAGCATCATTGGGAAAACATGAAAACCATGCCTACTGTGACAACACTCAAGGTCAAAGGGATAGGAAATACTACAGCTTCAAGAATTAACTACTTGCTTATCAAGATGAGTATCATGTGCTGACTCCCTAGTGATAAAGCTCAAGTCATTAAAAAGTCTTCATGAAAGTTTCATTGTTACCAAAGGAACAAACACTAAATCCCGAGAATTGTGACTGCACTCTAAATGAGAAATCTGGACATTTAAGTGTTGGTATAAAATCTAGCCTGAATAAAAAAGGTCATTAAAATACCATTTTAAAGAAATTTAAAAACTGTGGAGGCACATTAGCTAGCTAATTATCTGAACAGGTTAAGACAAACTGTCTTAATCTCTAAGCAAACTCTTAAGCACTGCAAGTTATTAAAAACAGAAGTTTACAAAGATGCCTGGCTGGCAGTCAGCAGAGAACACAACTCTTGATCTTGAGGTTAAGTTCGATCCCTATGTTGGGTGTAGAAGTTACTTAAAAATAAAATCAAAGTTTACAAAGGCAAGTTTTTTAGATGACTAGAAAGAACAGCGATCTTTGGGTCTCAAAAACCCTGATTCAGACTTAAAGTCGAAACAACTAGAATGTATAGTAAAAATCTGTATTCTCCTGAATATATTTACTATACCATACCTGCTTCCTGTCTTAAAAATTTAGAAGGATTAGGGCGCCTGGGTGGCTCAGTAGGTTAAGCCTCTGCCTTCAGCTCAGGTCATGATCTCAGGGTCCTGAGATGGAGCCCCACTTCGGGCTCTCTGCTCGGCGGGGAGCCTGCTTCCCCACTCTCTCTCTCTCTCTCTGCCTGCCTCTCTGCCTACTTGTGATCTCTGTCTGTCAAATAAATAAATAAAATCTTAAAAAAAAATTTAGAAGGATTAAAAATAATTTTAGGTATATTAATTATCAAATAGGAAACAGTAGTTCTGGAAACCAACTGTCAGATATTCTAGGCCCACGAAAATCTTAAAAAAGAAAAAAATGGCTCAGTAAGTTAAACATCTGGCTTTCAGCACAGATCTCCATTTCAGGGTCATGACACCCTCTAGGATCAGCAGGAAGTCTGCTTTTCTCTCTCCTCCTCCCCCCACACTTGTGTACTCTTAAATAAAATCATAAAAATAAAAGGCTACAACATGATATAATTTATACGTAAGAACAATCTAATAAGAATACTCCCTCCTCCCTGTATAATACTGATTTATCAAATTCAGTTTAAATATGAAATCCCATTATAATTTCATTCAAGTGTCAGGAAGTATTTTCTTCTGCTTCATTTTTTTTTAATCTACAGTGAAATTTCAACATGTTTCTCCCTGCTTATGACTGATTCTCCAGGCTACCACCATATTGTTTGGCTTTAGAATGCGTGAAGATCTCTGAAACTGCTAAAATCACACGAATTTATCTATTCACGATAAAGTTAAAAATCACTGATGCAGGAAAAAGACCAATCTAGAATGAGTCATTTCTCAGAAACTAAATGATTAAAAAAGTGATTAAAAAAAAAAAAAACAAACCCAAAACCAAAACCAAACAAAAAAACCCCCACAACTGATTTTAAGTACACTCTAAGCCACACACGAGGCTCAAATTCACCACCCTAAGAGTCACATACTCTACTGACTGAACCAGCCAGGCATCCTAAAATGTGCTTTAAAGAAGTACAGAGAAAAATATGTACAAATCCATGAGATTCAAAAAGAATGATTTCAGGAAAGGGAGATGAACAGAATCTATCCGTAATGTGTATTCTGTGGGATACATCTAGAGAAAACCCTATGATACAATAACAAAAATTACGTACAGAGTTTAAGAGCCAATGAACAGCATCCTAGTTCCAATAATTACTAGTTAAATAAACTCCCAGTTGATGAGATACCTACCATAAACTTGAGCCACCAGTGCACTAACAATTCATTGAAAGAGTTGGAACTAAAGCCCTGAGTGAAGGAAGCCCTTCTGCTACTATAACTGTTTTAAGTATCCCACCATACCATCCACGGTAAACCTTCAGAACACTCCTTACATAACTATTCAATAAAGGCCTTTAGTGACCGGTTATCTTTGAACATTAAAAAATATTGTTTCTGGATAGTTCTTTCCCATTCTTTATAAAAGCTTTTATGAAACCATATTTGAATGATTAGGTAACTATTTTCCATTTTTGTAAAACTACCAGAAACTTTTTCACTAGACTATACATAGTACAACCCCTCAGACTTTTAAAATCATGTCATTTGTTTTTAACGCACTGAGCCACCCAGGCGCCCCATGTCATTTCCTTTTTAATGTAAAAGTAACACAATGAAATTACCTTAAATGCATGATTAAAGATTATGGTATAAAGTTCATGTTAACATGGCAAATACTTAACTAAAAAGTTACAGAGGCGCCTGGGTGGCTCAGTGGGTTAAAGTCTCTGCCTTCAGCTCTGGTCATGATCCCAGGGTCCTGGGATCGAGCCCCGCATCGGGCTCTCTGCTCGGTGGGGAGCCTGCTTCCCACCCCCCCCACCTCGCTGCCTACTTGTGATCTGTCATATAAATAAAAAAAGAAAAAAAAAAATCTAAATAAATAAATAAATAACAAGTCATAGAATTTTTAAGTTCATCCTAATGATTTAAGTCTCTATTTCTCTATTTATATAATAAAGGGGGGTTTTAAATGTCTGTGTAATGCTTGATTCAGGTTTGCCTCAAAATGTAAATATGAGGGGCGCCTGGGTGGCTCAGTGGGTTAAGGCTCTAAGCCCCGCATCCGGCTCTCTGCCTATTTGTGATCTGTCAAATAAATAAAAATCATTCAATGTATAGTGGCACTGAAGCTATTAAATTAAAAAAAAAAAAAAAAATTTACCTAGAGGAAAAACAAAGATTACCTAACCACAGTTGTAGGTTTAAGAACATTACCCAAAGAATAATGGGAACACCACATGCATTCCTGTTTACAAAAAGAAGGAATCAGCAGCCCCTGTCTATGTAGAAATGATGTTGCCAATGAATAAATGGTTCTACAATCTTTAATAAAGAATCATGGGTTTAGTATTTAGAGGAGTATTTTTGAAAACTCAGTAACATTTGTAATTTCAGTATGTACAAATGAAAATTGCCTCACTGATTTATTTGCAATTCTGAGAGGGGGGGAAATTAACTACACCCACTCATTTTAAGATGCACCCGATTATATGTATTCAAAAAAAGTAAAAGCTACAATTTAACAAGAGTCCAAGAGTCTTAAGAAAATACACTAATTTGTCTTGACAGACTCATCTGGCAAGCTCCGTTAACACAAAATCAGGTGTTTCCAGGAAAGACAACTTGAAAATTCACCTGAAAATATTTTCTAAACAAAAATAATCAGAGCAATAATATGGGGAATGCTTTGATCAATCCATTCAGGAACAGTACTAGATTCAAGACTATGTACAAAATAAATACAATCTTTGCTTCTGCTTTTATCAAACCTTACATTAAGGTGACAATCTTTAACAGACACAATTTCCCAAGAATTATAACCTTATTCATTTGTTACAATGTTAACATATATACTCCCCAAATGTCACTTTGGGTCTTTTCCAAAGGTAGTGTCTTAAAAACTGTCAGTGTGGTGCAAATTTTTTATAAAGCCAAAATTAAGAGTATTTATTGAGAATATTGTTTACGGACCACATGTTAAGAACATGTAAGCCCATACCAGGCCAGAAGAGTATACTTCTTCAGCTTCCTAAGAAATTTCTCTCTCTCTTTAAAAAAATTAATTAATTAATTAATTAATTATTTGTCAGAGAGAGGGAGAGAGAGAGAGCTTGAGCACAGGCAGACAGAGTGGCAGGCAGAGGCAGAGGGAGAAGCAGGCTCCTTGCCAAGCAAGGAGCCCGATGTGGGACTCGATCCCAGGACGCTGGGATCATGACCTGAGCCGAAGGCAGCCGCTTAACCAACTGAGCCACCCAGGTGTCCCCATAAGAAATTTCTCTTAAGTAGTTGTTTGAGAACACAGATTTGTGGTTGCCAGGGGCTAGGGCGGAGAAGTTGATAGCAAAGTGCTTCATGGTAAATTTTTGGGACTATGGAATGATCTCTACCTTGATTACACTGGTTGATACTGTACACCTTGTTTATACTATGTTAAAACTGTAGAGAGTAAATTCTGCTGTTATGTAAAAAGGTATCCCAATTTTTTTTAATCTTTCCATTCTTGAAATCATCTTGTAGTGTTTTCTGTCCCAACCAGTATCATCAAAACCTAGCCCTGTCAAAGTCACCAATGAACCCCATACATTTTCTTAAAAAAGATTTTATTTAGGGGTTCCTGTGTGGCTCAGTGAGTTAAAGCCTCTGCCTTCGGCTCAGGTCATGATTCCAGGGTCCTGGGACTGAGCCCCGCATGGGGCTCTCTGCTCAGCGGAGAGCCTGCTTCCCCCTAGGCCCCTGCCCCCGCCTGCCTCTCTGCCTGCTTGTGATCTCTGTCAAATAAATAAATAAGACATTTTTAAAAGAAATATTTTATTTATTCATTTGAGAGAGGGACAGAGAGAGCGCACAAGCAGGGGAGCAGGACATGGGGCTCAATCCCAGGACCTGGAGCTGAAGGCAAACGCTTAACCATCTGAGCCACGCAGGCGACCCCCCCACCCGCCCGCAATACATTTCTAAATCTTGGATAACCCATTAATATTCCTTGTCAGCTTTGTTCCAAAACTGCAGGCTGAGTGCTCCAACTTCCTGCCTGAAGAGAAGTCTTCAGTCACTACAATTCTCATACTAAACACTACTCAAAATTCATGTGACCCAGGCTTAAGTTTGCCAATTTCTAGATCTGCAGTGTCAAACTGAGTAATCATTAGCCACATGTGGCTATTCAAATTAAAATCTCAGTTCCTGGGATGCCTGGGTAGCTCAGTGGTTAAGTGGCTGTCTTAGGCTCAGGTCATGATCACAGCATCCTAGGATCCAGTCCCCACATTTGGCTCCTTGCTCCACAGGGAGCCTACTTCTCCCTCTGCCTGCCTGTACTCTATCTCTCTGACAAATATATAAAACCTTTAAAAAAATAAAATAAAATCTCAGTTCCTCACTCACATTAGCCACATTTTTAAAATCAAGATTTTATTTATTTGACAGAGAAAGAGAGAGAGGGATCACAAGTTGGGGGGGGGAGCTCCCTGCTGAGCAGAGAGCAGGATGAAGCTGGCCCTTATTAGAGGACCCTGAGATCATGACCTGAGCCAAAGGCAGAAGCTTAACCCACTGAGCTACCCAGGCGCCCACTTTTGCCACATTTTAATCAGAACAGCCATATGTGACTAATGTCTACCATACATTAACCACGTAAATACAGAATATTTCTATCATCACAGAAAGTTCTACTGGACAATGTTCTATTTTGTTATTTCCACAGATACCTACTGCCTATATGTAATTTCCAAAAACAACTTAGAATTCTGTAATTCTTCAATCTATAAACCATAATCTTTATAAACTAGTAAATGGTCCTTAGTATAAAGCAACAGTTAACATTATCTCCCGTGACCACAAGGCAGAACTATAAGAAACTGAAAACAGTAATAAACCTCAAAAATGTCAGTATTAGATATTATATCCAAAGACTTGTATTTATAACATACAAAGACTTACATTCAACAAAAAAGCCCAATACAAAAATGAGCAAAGGATCTGAATAAATTTCTCCAAAAATAAACTCTAAAGTATCTCATAAACACAGAAATACGCAAAGTGATTTTTTAAAAGATTATTTTTTTTAGTAATCTCTACATCCAATGCAGAGCTTGAACTCACAACTGAGATCAAGACTTCCATGTTTTTTCGACTGAGTTAGCCAGGTGCTGCTCAAAATCACTAGTTTTTAAGAAAATGCCAATCAAAACCACAAGGAGTTAACACTGTTCACTCTCAAACTAGTATAGTTAAATAACAAGAACAAATAGTAACACAACAAATGTTGGCAAGGATGTGGAGAAGTAGAATCCTCATACATGGCTGATGGGAATATAAAATAGTACAACTGCTCTGAAAGACAGTATGGCAGTACCTCAGGTTAAGCATGGAACTATCGTAAGGCCCAACAATTCTACTCATATTAGTATATGCAAGAGGAATGAAAACATAGTTCTATGCAAAATGTGTATACAAATGTCTACATAGTAACATCATTCAAAATGTGAAAACACCTCCAATGTCCACCAACTGATGAATGGATAAACCAAATTTATCCATGGTACCATCCATACAATGGAATATAATCCAGCAATCACATTGCTGGGTGGTTCAGTCAGTTAAGCCTCTGCCTCCAGCTGAGGTCATGATCCTGAATTTCTGGGATCTGCACTGGACTCCCTGCCCTCTCCCTGCTCATGCGCTTTCTCAAGTAAGTAAAATCTTAAAAAAGGGGGGTGGGGGGAGGAAATGAAGTATAAACAAATGGTACAACATGGATGAACCATTAAGTATTAAATGAAAGGGTACCTAAATGGCTCAGTCAGTTAAGCATCTGGCTTGAGTCCTGTATCGGGCTCTCTGCTCCGCCTGCTTCTCCCTGTCTCTCTCATGAATAAATAAAAACCAAAAAACTTAAAGAAAGTATTAAGTGGAAGAAATCAGCCATTAAAGACAAATACTGCGTGCCTGGGTGGCTCAGCGGGTTAAGCTCTGCCTTCAGCTCAGGTCATGATCTCAGGGTTCTGAGATCGAGTCCCGCATCGGGCTCTCTGCTCGGCAGGGAGCATGCTTCCTCCTCTCTCTCTGCCTACTTGTGATCTCTGTCAAATAAATAAATAATTTTTTTAAAAAATTTTTTAAAAATTTATTTGTCAGAGAGGGAGGGAGAGAGAGCAAGCGAGCACAGGCAGAGTGGCAGGCAGAGGGAGAAGCAGGCTCCCTGCTGAGCAAGGAGCCCATTGTGGATCCCAGGACACTGGGATCATGACCTGAGCAGAAGGCAGCCACTTAACCAACTGAGCCACCCAGGCGTCCCAATAAATAAAATCTTAAAAAAAAAAAAAAAAAAAAAAAAATCCTTTAAAAATACATACATATATAATACAGATAGATCTCTCAATGAAATTAAATTTTTTGAATTTACTTGAGAGAGAGAGAGCGAGCATGAGGGAAAGTTAGAGGGGAGAAGCAGATTCCCTGCGGAGCTGGGAGCCCGATGTGGGACTCAATCCTGGGACTCTGGGATCACAACTTGAGCTGAAGGCAGTGGCCCAACCAACTGAGCCGCCCAGATGCCCCCAATAAAGTTAATTAAAAAAAACAAAAAACAAAAAACAAAAAACGACAACAACAACAACAACAACAAAAAACCACACACATTAATGTCAAGGGGAATGACAAAATTTATCTGAATTAAGAGTATCCTGAAGTAGGACTTAAAAAAGTAGAGGCTATCTTTGCATTAGGTCATAACCAGAACAGCATTTATGAATTCAGAATCATACAGCAGATTCTCAAGAGTTTTTTTTATATCATCATTTGCTTATCAGGTGTTTATCCTGTCTCAGCTCTCATACTATAGCCTACTGTCAAACCTAGTAATTAGACACTCAATGTCTCCTGCACTCCCAAGTCTTTGACAGAAGAATGATTATTACTTGGCTGTGAATAACTGAGAGTCAAATGCTTCCCCAGGAAAGAAATATCTCCTACTACTTAAGAAGAGTACAGGGACACGGACACACACACACACTAAACAGCCCAAAATGAATGCTAAGAGTAATAAAGAATGTGGCATCAAAAAATTTTTTTCTAAAGATTTTATTTATTTATTTGACAGAGAGAGAGAGATCACAAGTAGGCGGAGAGGTAGGCAGAGAGAGAGAGGAAGGGAAGCAGGCTCCTTGCTGAGCAGAGAGCCTGATGAGGGGCTCGATCCCAAGACCCTGAGAACATGACCTGAGCCGAAAGCAGAGGCTTTAACCCACTGAGCCACCCAGGCGCCCCATGGTGTCAAAATTTTAAGTCAATAATAACCAGGTTTATATTGAAAGTATATTTGTACTAAACCATGCCATCAATTAAATCCTCCTAGCAATGATCAGATTTCAATGCAAAAAATAAAGAGGGGCTCAGAGCAAATGCAAAATTTCACCTTATGCTTAAAGTGACACCTACAAAGTCAAGTAGCTAAGAACCCTGCTGATCTGAATCACATGCCTTTCCAAGCAGATGGGTCTCACCCAATTCTTCAAAACCTAAATACTTCATGTGTTTTTCCTTCAGGTCCACTGCTACTCAGGAATATCAGAAAAATGGAAAGAGGAAGAGGACAAGATGATAGCCTCACTAAGTCCAGTAACATGAGGGGGGGAGGAGCTTCAACCTATACTCACTGTTTATGTAATTAATCTAAAACCTAAAACTTTGTGTGCCTAGAACAAAATAAGTGCTTAAATATTAGTTTAGTAAACTACTTAAATAGTAGTTTAGTAGTGAAAGCTAGCCTCTTTCACTTGTCTTGCATTTCAAAGGAGAGCTAGCTCTCTACCACTGTACTTCAACTACTTTTCTCCACTGTCTACCAGGATACCTTCCTAGAAAAGAGATATAAGAGAAGCATCAACATTTTCCCCCAAACTTCAAACAACTCAAACCCTCTAATCTCCCTTTCATGTAACCTTTACTAGTATGATCTTAGTCATGCAAGATAAAAAAAAAAAAAATCTAAGCTATACCACATAATTTTCTCCCTACAAAACACTTACTCTAATAACTCAGTAATTTACACCAAGACCAGTCTACCTCAGAAATTCCTGTACCTACTCTCCATTCCAACATTTACAATGTTAACTACATCTCTTTTCCCTCCAATTTCTCTTTTCTAGCCATGAAGCTGTTTCTAAGTTATATCTGCCTATGGGACATATGCCTAACATGCCATACACAAAGCCCTCTACAACCAACAGTCTTTCCTCTTTTTTTAAAGATTTTATTCATTCATTTGACAGAGAGAGAGAGTACACACAAGCAGGGGGAGGGGCAGAGGAAGAGGGAGAAGCAGGCTCCCCACTGAGTAGGGAGTCTGATATGGGGCTTGATCCAGGGACCCTAGGATCACAACCTGAGCTGAAGGCAGATGCTTAACCAACTGAGCCACCCAGGCACCCAACCAACATTCTTTCCAATTACAGCTGGATGCTTCCCCAAATACAACCAGATATATTAACAATTCTGTACCTCTACCCTATCTGTGGCAAAACCTCCTCCTTAGTATCAAAAGCAAGTTGAAATATAGCACTTTGTGAAACTACCTAGGGGCTCTTCAAATCTTACAAGAGCTCAGAGCTCCACAAACGAAAACATGACTCATTCTCCTATGACAAAATCCTGTGCAATAAAGGGAACGTAACAGCCGATAGGCTATTAATTCCACATCAAGTTCTTCACTGTTATCATATAGTGCTTGATACAACAGTTTCTTCATTAGATAACATATGGCTTGTCATACACATACTATATTTGGTTATGTGAGTTGATGTATTCCATTCTTTATATTCATGGTGCACTGCCATATTTACTTAGATATGGAATAGTTTAACAGCACTCTGAAAAAGCTCTAAAGGAAGAATTTTTACAGTCTAGTCACTTACAGATTACATTATTATTCACGTACCATATGCAATGCGTGATATTTATTATAAAGTCCTCAAAGACCTCAACTAAATCAGGATTTATTTTTTTAAAGGGTTTTTTATTTATTTGGAGCACCTGGGTGGCTAAGTGGGTTAAAGCCTCTGCCTTTGGCTCAGGTCATGATCCCAGGGTCCTGGGATTAAGAGCCCAGCATGGCATCAGGCTCTCTGCTCAGCAGGGAGCCTGCCTCTCTGCCTACTTGTGATCTCTGTCAGTCAAATAAATAAATAAATAAAATCTTTAAAAAAAAAAAAAAAAAGATTTTTTATTTATTTGTCAGAGAGCGCACGCACAGGCAGACAGAGGGAGAAGCGGGTTCCCTGCCGAGCAAGGAGCCCGATGTGGGACTTGACCCAAGGATACTGGGATCATGACCAGGGCCGAAGGCAGCCACTTAATCGACTGAGCCACCCAGGCATCCCCAAATCAGGATCTTTTCGAACCATCATCTGTTTATCAGGTGTTTATCGTGTCTCAGCTTTCATACTACTGCCTACTGTCAAATCTAGTAACTAGGCACTTATTGTTTACTGTGCACCCAAGTTTTCAACAGAAGAATGACTGAGAATTACTTGTCTGTCCATAGCTAAGCACTGTTTTTTTAATTTAAACTGACATATGATTCACATACCATACAATAAACCCTTTGAATGTGTACACAAATTTATGCAACCATTATCACTATGTAATTTCAGAACTTCACGGGTTACCTCATAAGGGAAAGAAAAATGGGAACACAACTGATTAAAACCCACAGCACTGGGACGCCTGGGTGGCTCAGTGGGTTAAGCCTCTGCTTTCAGCTCAGGTCATGATCTCAGGGTCCTGGGATCGAGCCCTGCCATCAGGCTCTCTGCTCAGCGGGAAGCCTGCCTCCCCCTATCTCTATGCCTGCCTCTCTGCCTACTTGTGATCTCTCTATCAAATAAAGAAATAAAATCTTAAAAAGAAAAAAATCCACAACATTTCAGTACTTTTCTAAAAATGGATGGTCTTATACCTAAGGAGACCCTAAATGTTTATATAAATATTGCCACAAATACTAAACACTTATATACCATGCATATGTCAGCATACTTAAGAACTTTCAATTTTGCTTTAAAGGTTAAGATCCCTCAAAAAACAAAAAAAAAAGGGGGGGAGGACCCACAAAAAAACAGAGCTTTAATGCCCGTGTCTCTCCAGCAATGTGCTAAATATTTTTATTACAATACTTCTGGCACAAGAGCACATACAGCTTTCTAATGATCCATCATTTCAAAGGTGAATGACTAAAACTCAATGAGCAAAGAGATTGTAAATAAATTAGAAATAAATTTTAAGGATTTGGAAAAAGAAATCATTGTTAAATATTTCAAGGCAACCGCTCACACAGGAAGTCTTTTAGCAACAATGTTCCTAGAAGCAACAAGATTCTCAATAGGACAAATGAAACTGGATCTCTGTCAGAAGCTTTCAAGTTTTCACTTTCAACATCAACAAACAGTAATGTTGTCACATAGAGACCTGACTTATGCAAATCATCACTAAACAAAAAACTACTTTGGGGACTATATCCTATCAGAATAAAATGTTTTGATTAAGGAATCTTAGTTTACAGTGTATGTGAAACAGAGTGACAGTATGTCTGTCAGATATTAATATATCTAAAATGGTAGTTCCACATATATCAGCAATTATTAAAATTCATCCCCAAAACTTCTAACAAGTATAATTAGGAATGGCCTTAAGAACAAAAACAAAAGACAGGACTAAATTCAGGTAATCAGTGAAAAAAGTAACTTATGGAAAAAACCTAGTAATAGGTTTTTTTCCATAAGCTCATCATTAAAATGCAAAATCTGATCACTGTAATAATGCTAAGATATTAAATATATTTATTAAATTTTGGAAGAACAGCACCATTCCTGGTACAGCATGTCCTGAGAATCCTTTCAAACTATGGTAATTTTGGCACCTGGGTGGCTCAGTTTGTTAAGTGACTGCCTCTGGCTCAGGTCATGATCCTGGAGTCCGAGGATCAGAGTCCCATACTGGGCTCCTTGCTCGTCAGGGAAGTCTGCTTCTCCCTCTCACCTCTCCCCTCCCTCTCATGCTCTCTTTCTCTCAAATAAATAAATAAAATCTTAAAAAAAAACAAAAAAAAAAAACCCAACAAACTATGGTAATCTTAAATGATCACAGGTAACAGTTTTAAATTTTCTACCCATACCCTGAATTAAAATCAGTGCAAGATGTAGCATAAAGCTACAGAATCTGATCCCATTGTCTTCTCAGTGGACAACATATAAAATATAAGTGACCTGGTTAAGTCTTAACTTTTGATTACCCTCCAGTTTTTCTTTCTATTTTTTAAAAAAGATTTTACTTATTTGTCAGACAGAAATCACAAGCAGGCAGAGAGGCAGGCAGAGAGAGAGGAAGGGAAGCAGGCTCCCTGCTGAGCAGAGAGCCTGATGTGGGGCTCGATTTGAGCCCTGGGATCATGACCTGAGCCGAAGGCAGAGGCTTTAACCCACTGAGCCACTCAGGCGCCCCAATTATCCTCCAGTTTTAAAGGTAAGGTATTTACAATCCTTGGGACTTGATCAGAAATGCCCACTCATCCCCAAACAAAAATACAAGTCATTCTAAATCTCCTAAGAAAACACGGTTAATTACCTACTTCCTGATATGTGAAGTGTTTCTCCTTATAAAATACCCAATGCTTCCTGCATCCTTAAAATTTCTGTCAAAAATCAGACTAATGATGACTAAAATGCATAATGCTTTTATGAAGTATTCTGCTCTTGTTTCCCTTAAGCCCTTTTGCGTCATCCCTAATGGAAAGGGAAAAAAAAGAAAACAGATTCAAAAATCTCATCAAGCCTGCAAATCTATCTAGCAGATCAGAGAAACATGCTAAATACACAAAAATGTAATGCACAGAATCAAATCTGTGGAAAACAGATGAGATTAAGAAATATTATTTTAGGGGCGCCTGGGTGGCTCAGTGGGTTAAGCCGCTGCCTTTGGCTCAGGTCATGATTCCAGTTTCCTGGGATCGAGCCCTAGCCCTGCATCGCATCGGGCTCTCTGCTCGGTAGCAGGGAGCCCGCTTCCTCCTCTCTCTCGCTCTCTCTGCCTGCCTCTCTGCCTACCTGTGATCTCTAATAAATAAATAAAATTTTAAAAATATATATATAAATGGTACTGGGATTATGTTTATAAAAGCAGTCTTTTTATCTTTTACTCTGCACTATTCTCTTTTTTTTACAAAGGGGGGTGGGGGGCGCAAGTGAGAGAATCTTAGGCAGGCTTCACACCCAGTGTGAAGCCCAAGCAGAGACTCAATCTCAGAACACTGAGATCAGTATCTGAGCCAAAATGAAGAGTCAGATGCTTAAGTGACTGAGCCACCCAGGTGCCTTTACACTGTTCTCTTTTATATCTATTTAAATTGAGATGTTTTAGAAGATTTTAAAAAAATTAATTACGCTGGGGCACCTGGGTGGCTCAATGGGTTAAAGCCTCTGCCTTCCACTCAGGTCATGATCCCAGGGTCCTGGGATTGAGGCCCCACATTGGGCTCTCTCTGTTCCGCAGGGAGCCTGCTCCACCCCCTACCAACCTGCCTCTCTGCCTACTTGCAGTCTCTGTCAAATAAACGTATAAAATCTTAAAAAAAAAATTAAGGTGTCTAGAAAACAAACACTAACCATTGTTCATTTCACTACACATTAGCTGGTAAGGCTGCTGTCACACATAAGGAACTTGAGTTATGCTACAGAAGTTAGTTTTCTGGAAAGAGAACTGGTGGGGTATCCACAAGTCCCTTCATTTTGGTACGTGTCAACAATATACACCAGTGTTAATAGGATTAATAAAATCAGAAGTATAACTTCCAGCGAATTTAACATATAAGAAATCTGAATATCTTGATAATAAACAGGAATAAATCCTCACGGTCTTCACTGGTTGTAAATAGTTATAACATTTGGGGGTGGTTATATTTATAAGGCAGTTTTTAAAAAATTTTTTTTTAAAGATTCCATTTGAGAGACAGACAGCACAAGTAGGGGGAAAGGGGCAAAAACCGAACATGAAACTTGATCCCAGGACCTCAGATCATGACGTGAGGTAAAGGCAAACGCTTAACTCACTGAGCCACCAGACGCCCTTATAATGCAATTTATCTTTCATGTTTCCTTTAGTCTTCATAGCCACTCTATTACATTTTAGAGATAAGAAAACTGTGATTACATGACTTTGGTGATAAGCTTCTTTGTTAACTTTGAAGTCTTTGGATTCTTAAACTGTCCTTTCCTAAGTTCCGTATCAGTTGCCTCTCTACCATAAGAATAAGCAGAAGAAAGCTAGATAATAATGAAATGATCTAGGGGTTCCTGGGTGGCTCAGTCAGTCAAGTGTCTTACTTTGGCTCAGGTAATGACCTGGGTCCTGGGATGGAGCCAGTCATCATGCTGCATCAGGCTCCATGCTCAGCAGGGAGTCTGCTTCTCCTCCTCCTTCCTCAGCTCATGCTGGCTCTCTAATAAAATCTAAAACAAACACACCAACAAAACCCTAAAGAAATGCCAAATTTATGTCTTGAAACATGTGAATTCTGTGTTCTTAAGGGTATGCCTGAAGGGATTAGGCAGACACTGATTTAACCCCATTTACACAGGAAGACCCAAAGCTTTCAGCTCATCTTAGAGCCAATGTTCCATTCTGTTTTAATAAGGAATCCAACATAGTTTAGGATCACTATGTTAGCAACTAAGACAGTAAAAGTCTTAACCTTGCAAATAAAGTATGTTTTGAATGACTTCTAAGCAGAAACTAATGCAATTTTCCTTAGTTTTATTTTTAACCAAGTATCTTCATTTTCCTACTACAGACCTCAGTGATACACTTGAATCGGCTCTTTACCCACTACTGCCAGGTTGCTTGGTTATCACAAGTGTCTTTCTAGGGGCGCCTGGGGGGTTCAGTGGGTTAAGTCTCTGCCTTGGGCTCAGGTCATGATCTCAGGGTCCTAGGATCGAGCCTCGCATCGCATCGGGCTCTCTGCTCAGCAGGGAGCCTGATTCCTCCTCTCTCTCTGCCTGCCTCTCTGCCTACTTGTCAAATAAAAAGTAAAAATCTTAAAAAAAAAAAGTCTCTTTCTATTGGCTGAGATTAGAATGGAGGAAGAAAGACATTACTTATCACTGACCCTCTATAAAATCAAGCAATACCATCAGACTAACTAAAGGTATTCTCTTTCCTCTTGAAAAACTGAAGAGCACTGCCACCAACTTTTAGGATCAAAGAGCAGTGGCAAGAAATTTGAAGGTATTTCTGCAAATATCTAAAATTTCTTCACTATTTCTTCCTGTTTATATCTCTTTTCAATTAACCCTTTGATAAGTCCTCACTCAAAAACAATCTTTTCTTGGGACGCCTGGGTGGCTCAGTTGGTTAAGCGGCTGCCTTCGGCTCAGGTCATGATCCCAGCGTCCTGGGATCGAGTCCCACATCGGGCTCCTTGCTTGGCAGGGAGCCTGCTTCTCCCTCTGCCTCTGTCTGCCATTCTGTCTGCCTGTGCTCCCTCCCTCTCTCTCTCTCTGACAAATGAATAAATTAAAAAAAAAAA
>PISX010007465.1:0-19782 GCA_004024625.1 Mellivora capensis | reverse complement strand
AACCCTAAATTAAAATTATTTATATTGTATATACATATTTTTAAATGCACTAGAATTTTTCTAAAGGGAGCCATGGACAAGGAAATAGGGTAAGAATTACAGAAATAAAACTACTTCATCATTCCTTATTAATGATTCTTGACTCTGACATCAAATTTCTTCAGAAGCTTAAAAAAAAAAAAAAATATATATATATATGTACCAACACTCAAGAATCTACCTAGACCATGTGTACAAGGATCCTTAGAGCTATAGCTGGGCACTGAGTATTTTCTTAAGCAGAGAGTTGAGTGTAAAGGGCAGTTGCCTCAGATAAACTTAAGTCTCAGGGGCGTCAAGTCACTCACCCAATGATCACATTTTCATTAGCAAAGAGATGCCCAGATCTGTTCTCAAATTTTAAATACCTTAGTATTTTCAAAATATGAAAATCAGCATAGTTTTCAAGATATGTATTCAGACTAATAGACACAAAAATGTGAAGAAATCTCTAAGGACAAATGAAATAACCATTCTGATGAAGCATGAAGAATACTCAAATCACACAACCTTAATATGGCATTCGAAGACCTTAACAATGTAGGCCCAAACTATTTTTCTAGTCTTATTTTTTTGGCCTATTAATGACTAGTTTGCTGCAGTCCGTATCTGTCTCAAACACAAAAAGTATACAAATTATGTTCAGGTCTTTAATCATAGTGTTTTACTGACTGACTTGATTTCATTACCCAAATCAAGAAATCGGGCTCCTTGCTCGGCAGGGAGCCTGCTTCTTCTCCCTCTGCCTGCCACTCTGTCTGCCTGTGCTCGCTCTCCTTCTCCCTCTCTGACAAATTAAAAAAAAAATAATAAAAATTAAAAAATTTAAAAAAAGCTATTACTTTTATTTCCAAAGCAGAAATTGACCTAACTAAAATTCTTACATATATTAACACCATACTAATGACTGGAATACTGAAAACCTAAGATGAAAAACAGTGAAGGAAAATTCATACTAGGTAAAGTCCAGTGTAGGAGTACACAGACGGAGATCACAAGTAGGCAGAGAAGAAGCAGGTAGTGAGAAAAGAGGAAGCAGGCTCCCTGCTGAGCAGAGAGCCCAACGCGGGGCTCCATCCCAGGACGCTGGGATCATGACCTGAGCCGAAGGCAGCCACTTAACCAACTGAGCCACCCAGGCATCCCACTTAGGATCTTTTTTCAAGTAGTTTTGCTATAATGCCCTACAATGCAAAGCCCAGTGGCAAGTATGCAATAAGGAAATAACGAAGAGAACATGGAAATGCTACTTAAGTCCTGTTTTATCATTTGACCAGTCCTTACTTTTAGTTGGCATACAAATGCAAACAAAATACTAGACGTGTTCCCGTATGCCGACAATATATAAACTGACTCTTTGAAATCAACAGAAATGTCACCCACTCTAGTCTACCCCTGAACATTTGCAGGATGGTATTTTCCATTATGTTTATAAAGGGGGTACCTTGAAAACATCTTTGTTATTCATTACAAGAGAATGTTCATTACAAATCAGAAAAAAAGACAAAACACCTTTAACATACCTGTCATAATAATCTCGTTGAAAGTCATAGTCCAAGTCAAAAGAGGAGCTGAAAAATAAATACCAAAGAGGATTAATTTGGAGCTGTTGATGTAAATTCACAATAGCAGATGGGAAAAACAAAAACAAAAAACCATGCAAAACCAACCATAACAAATAGATCAAGAGATTAGCATGGAATAATTCCCAAACATTTAAGCAACAAATCACTAAAATTCCAATCATCTTAGAAGCCACTGGACATGCAGCAGCTAATTTGCAAATTTAGGCACAAATCTGCTGTAATTCCAACATAAAACATATCACTAATATAAGAACACTGAAAAGTACAACAGTAAACCAAATATTCTTATGCTATTCTCCTTCCCTTTCGTATTTCCCAGCTTCTTACAAACTAAACAACTGCTCTCCAAAGATTTCATTGTATGTTAAAAATACCAAGCTACTCTTTAGTAAATAAAAAAAAAATCTCAGGGAATTCTAACAATTCTCTGGGAAATGGGCGAAAAGGAGGTTACTAATACAAAATTAATAAAGCATCATTTTTACACAGATAAAACATACTATAGTTAACCCTCCCCACATCCAGAAAACAGATAGAGAAGATGCCCACTGATGGACACAATGCAGTTATAAATAATAAAGTTCCGGACCTGAGTAGAGGGGACGGAGAAGGGTGTTCTGGTACTGACCCGTACATCTCCGCTGCAGATCGTTTCACACCTGCTTTTCCTCGGTTCACTTTTGGCTCTGCAGCCAGATTAATATCTGAAAAAAACAAAAATAAAGGCAAAAACTTTAACAACAACCCTGTAGGGGTAGTGTAGCATCTCAAACTACAGTTTTAACATGTGTAAGTAGTATATAAATCAAGAAAGACTGAACATGATGTCCCATCTTATGTAAAAAGGGCTCATGAATTTTTACAAGGTTAGGACTTAATTTTTCAATCCTTTGTCCTCTGTTCTGTAACAAAAAGGTATCCATTATGTATAAGACATATATACATGACCATTTGTCTTTGGTACCTTCTACCCTCAGTTCCCAATAAAATGAATCTCTCAGTATTAAGAGCATATATTAGGAATGAATGAATGACCTCAGATATAAAATACATAGCAATTCATGATTATGAGTATGATACACTTAAATTATCCCCAAAGGTGAATTTTCATTCTTCTTATAAATAGGATCAGCTATAAAACTGAATAATAGGGGCGCTTGGGTGGCTCAGTGGGTTAAAGCCTCTGCCTTTGGCTCAGGTCATGATCCCTGGGTCCTGGGATTGAGCCCCTCGTCAGGCTCTCTGTTCAGCAGGGAGCCTGCTTCCTTCCCTTCCTCTCTCTCTGCTTACTTGTGATCTCTATCAAATAAATAAATAAAATTAAAAAAAAAAGTTGAGTGATAGTTTATGAATACTATTCAGCCCATTGCTCAACAACTTTTACATACACATTTGTGCGTGCACATGTGTCTCTGTGTGCTCACGCACACACACATATACACACAAACCAAGAAAAAGGAATTAAGGGAACTAAGGAAAAAGTCCTAGGTTCCATAAACGTAATTTTAAAAACATCTATTCCAACATGGCTAGCTATAGTCCTACGACTCACTGCCTACCAAACAAAAGAATTCATGATCTCTTTCTTCTTCTAACAAGATTGCATCTGTCAAAAACCAGCTCTCCAAAACTTAGTTCATCAAATGACCAACTGAAAAAGACTTTTAGTACACTATTTGCTGAATATCATTACGTTAATGAAGAATCTGAAGACTTTCTGGTTCACTAAATTCATTTCCAATTTTTAGCACCTAATGTGAAGAACAACCTTGCCTTTACAGTTGATTTTTGTTTTTATCTGAGTAGGTTCCAGGCACAGTTTTCCCCACCTCTACCTCCTTCTCTTAAAAAAAAAAAACAAAAACAAAAACAAAACAAAAAACAACACAATTCTAAAATAAAAACAGAACGAGATTATATATCAAGTTGATTACACAACCTCCCACCTTTTCCTGAAGATTATTTATTTATCTATTCGAGAGACAGAGAATGAGCAGGGAGTAGAGAGAGGGAAAAGCAGACTCCTGCTAAGCAGAAAGCCAGATGCCTGACTGGACCCCAGGACCCTGGGCCAAAGGCAGATGCTTAACCAACCGAGCCACCTAAGTGCCCTGATTACACAATCTTATAGAAGAATTATTCCATGTGTCCTAAACTGTAGTACTGAGTCAATATCCATAATAGGATATATATTAATAAAAAATCTCAAATCTAAAAAAGTACTTAGTAATCTTAATTTTTGTTAAAAAAAAAACAAAACAAAACAAAAAAACAACCAAATAGGCATGGTTTTTTTGAAACTGTGGAACTAAGCACATGTAAAATTGTTTTGTTTTCTTAAAAAAAGTGCTTCCTATTCTGCTTACTAAAACTAGACAAAAACTATTAAAAATCAGTAATGAACACTCCCTGGTGTACAGTTGTGGCTTCTAGGAAATTCCCATTGTTTTATTAAGTGGCAAACAGATTTACGTCAAGAAATACATCAGAAGACCTGGAATATCTTATGATGCCAGAAAGCAAGGATGCAATGAAATTATTATAAAACTAAGATCTCGGGGAGCCTGGGTGGCTCATGGGTTGGGTTTCTGCCTTCAGCTCTGGTCGTTATCTCAGGGTCCTGGAATCAAGCCCTACATCGGGCTCTCTACTTGGTTGGGAGCCTGCTCCCCACCCCCCCGCCTCTTTGCCTACTTGTGATCTCTGTCAAATAAATAAAATCTTAAACAAAAAACTAAGGTCTCAAGGACACAGATTACACTGGCCACAGATGAAATATTCTGAGCTCTAAAGAAGGATACGTAATGTATTAACATACACCAACTTAAATTATTAGATTAACATTATGGGGGCACCTGTCTGGCTCAGTCTGTACAGCATGACTCTTGATCTAGGGGTTTTGAGTTCAAGACCCATGTTGGGTGTAGAGCTTGTAGAACTTCAAAAAAACCAACAAAAAAACCCACTCAGGCAGCCTCTTCAGGGTCCCTTCCCTCCTTGGGAGCTTTGTACTATCACTTTGCTATCACTCAATTAAACCATGCTTTGCTGCCCACCCCTCAAGCTAAAATATTGAAGAGTTTTTGAAAAAAATTTATCTGGTCTTTCCAACATGAATGGTGTTTCAGAAAAAGCAAATATTAATGAATTGTTCATTTCAGAAAAGTTAAGCAGAAGGAAATTAGAAATCTACTCTTTTGCAACCCCTTATGAAATACCTCATCAATGATCATCAATGGATGATCACCAGTAAGGTGGAAAATTGATGGCAAACTTTATCACAGATGGATCAAGATGTAAAACCTGAACCCACAAATTATCCTTAACAGTACTAAAAATGGGCACCCATGTTAAGGTGTGATACAATATAAAATACATTAACATTATTCACGTAACGTTTTCACCAAAAATAAATGGAATCTGAATTGAATCAAGCTTCTAGATCTCCACATCCAATATAGTGAGCTGCTAGCCACAAGTCTGAATTCAGATGTGTTTGAAGTATACACATTTACATTTCTATTGGACGGTGCTGCTCTAGATCTGGCAGTATTACACAAAACAGAGGTAGAGAAGAACAAATTAAATGATACCACAAATAATCAAATCAGTAACAAATTAAAGGTCACAAATTTTTAAAACAGGAAAGGAAGGGATGGGGAAACTCAAGACTTCAAGACATCTAAGGGGCAATTAATCAAATGCATATGTGGACATGGACTGGATCTTGATCTAAATAAAGTTATTTAAAAAAAGTTTGAAATAATAAAGAAATCTAAACATGGACTGAATATTTGATGGTATTAAGGAATTATTGTGAGTTTCTTTATGTGATAAGAGCAGTGTGGTTTGCATTTTGTTAAAAGTTCTTATCTGCTGGATATATGAAGTCTTAAAATTTCTAATGAAATTTAAAAGAAAACCAATAAAATAGATGAAAACATGATTAAATATTGGTATTTAACAAGGTGAGATGTACTTAAATTCATTAAATTTCTCTACTTTTGTGTTAGTAAATTTCCATGACAGTTAAAAAAAAGCATCACGAAAAACCCTGACTTCATTTTATGACGCAGCCATTTTACACATGCCAAAGTTTTATACATGTTTTCTTGTACTTTGGATATAGGACAAATAGGAATGAAAATTTCTTATGTATTCTCCAATTACAACTGTTCCATGGATCTTCAATGTCAAGGATTACAAGGTTCTCTAACTTCCAATATTTTTCCATCCCAATCCAGTATGGTTGGGATTTTTAAAAATAGCATTTAAGAAGAGTTTACAAATTACACAATACTTTTATTCTAGAATGAGAGTGCTCTTTACGAAAAGAGCCACTGAGAAACAGTAACCAAACATTCAAAATAGTCTAAAAAGCTGTCGAGGGGCACCTGGGTGGCTCAGTTGGTTAAGCATCTAACTGCTGGTTTTGGCTCAGGTTATGATCTCAGTGTTGTGAGATGACGCCCCAAAGGCCATCATGCTCTGTGGTCAGGAGGGGAGTGTACTTCAGATTTTCCCCCTTTCTCTCCAGACCCACCCCTCTCTAAAATAAAAAAAGAAGGTGCATGGGTGACTCAGTTAAGCATCTGCCTTCGGCTCAGATCATGATCCCAAGGTCCTGGAATGGAGCCCTACATCTGGTTCCCTGCTCAGCTGGAAGCCTACTTCTCCCTCAACCTGCTGCTCCCCCTTCTCGTGCTGTGTCAAATAAAAAAAATTAAAAACTAAAAAAACCCCTTAAAATAAAATAACATCTTTTTTAAAAAAAAAGAGCTGCTCCTGATATTAAGAATAATGCTGTTTGGGCGCCTGGGTGGCTCAGTGGGTTGAGCCGCTGCCTTCGGCTCAGATCATGATCTCAGGGTCCTGGGATCAAGTCCCACATCGGGCTCTCTGCTCAGCGGGGAGCCTGCTTCCTCCTCTCTCTCTGCCTACCTCTCTGTCTGCTTGTGATCTCTCTCTGCCAAATAAATAAATAAAATCTTTAAAAAAAAAAAAAAAAAGAATAATGCTGTTTACTCCAAGAATGGAGCTGTCACTTATTTAAAAACAAAAACAGTTCAAACTTTACAATAAATCATGTTATGTGGGAAGTATTTATTAAATGCTACAATCATTATGAAATGCTTAAGTTCTGTGGAGTACTGTAAGGAAACACTGACATGGAAACACTTAAGGGGAAAAAAATTCACAGCATCCTGAAGAGAGAAAGCCAGATAGAAAATAAAACATTTAAGGTGGAATTCAATTTGAACACTATGCATTAAAAAAAAAAAAAAAAAAAAAACAACCCAAAACAAACCCCCCCCCCCCCCCCACACACAAATGGGGTGCCTGGGTGGCTCAGTGGGTTAAAGCCTCTGCCTTCAGCTCAGGTCCTGATCTCAGGGTCCTGGGTTCGAGCCCTGCATCAGGCTCTCTGCTCAGCAGGGAGCCTGCTTCCTCCTCTCTCTCTGCCTGCCTCTCTGCCTACTTGTGATCTCTGTTTGTCAAATAAATAAATAAAATCTTAAAAAACTAACAACCTGAATACAAACTCTTGATAATGTTGAAAACAATATGAAAATTTAAATAAGCCACCACAGGAATCTTCAGAAAACTGAAGTCTTTTTATTTATTTGACAGAGAGAGAGAGAGAGACACAGTAAGAGAGGGAACACAAGCAGGGCTCGATCATCTGAGCCAAAGGCAAGGTAGACACTTGACTGAGCCACCGAGGCAACCCTAAAGCCTCACGTAATTATGAACTGCTGTAAACTTTATAAATCTGAAGTAGATAATTTTGTTTAACCGCTAAACAATACATTATCAACAATGGAACTAGCCATTCTGTGGCACTCAGTATGTCTGTGTGCTTATTCCCTTTTATTCATAAAGGGCAAAAAGAAATGGACTTTTGTCTTACAAACCCTTCACCTTCCCTAATATTCACACACAGAAAAATATAAGCTATATAGGGGCACCTGGGTGGCTCAGTGGGTTAAAGCCTCTGCCTTTGGCTCAGGTTATGATCCCAGAGTCCTGGGATCGAGCCCAACATCGGGCTCTCTGCTCAGCAGGGAGCCTGCACCCCGCTCTCTCTGCCTGCCTCCTCTGCCTACTTGTGATCTCTGTCAAATAAATAAATAAAATCTTTTAAAAAAAATAAGCTATATAAAATTAACTATGATTCTGACAGCAAATCTTAGCAATGGATAAGCAGTCAAAATTATTCATGGAGATTAAATTCTACAATCATCAGGAACATCTTATGTACTCTTAAGTCTTAAGATGTAATAAGATCTTCTAAAGGTTAGAATATAAACATCTGAGCAAAACTCAGACCTCATTCTCAAATATTTGAACATGGTAGATCAGGAGAACCCATACTGGGGAAACTAACACCAAAAACAAAACCAGCTTGTACTGCTAATGCTAAAACATATGTAACTCTAAGCACCTTTTATTGAGCATAACATGCTAGACTTACACTAGAAGCTTCTCATGAAACATCCTAATTAATCCAAATTCTTGGTAACACCGAAGTACTATTATCTCAGGTAAGAACCTGATAGACTGGAGGTGCCTAGGTGGCTCAGTGGTTTAAGTGTCTGCCTTCGGCTCTGGTCATGATCCTAGGGTCTTGGGATGCAGTCCAGCATTGGGCTTCCTGTTCCACACAAAACCTGCTTCTCTCTCTCCCACTCTCCCTGCGTCTCTCTGCTAAATAAATTAAATCTTTGGCGGGGGTTGGGGGGGGGAGAACAGATCATAGACTGACATACTATACCTCCATTTATTTTAACAGGTGAGAAGGCTCAGCCAAGTTATGTAGACTGCCCAAAACACAGTTGTGCCAAGCAATCTGACTCCACAGCCCACGAGTGACTAAGCTATATTGCCTTTGCCCATTCTACTGTGAGCGGGAGGACAGCTATTTAGGGCAGCCACTATACCTTATGTAATGTCATTCCTATTCTCCTGACCTTACTCAAGACCACCAACTGGTTATCCAGTCTCTGCTACACAGAAAGGAGTAAAATCCTTATTTAGCCAATTGCAACTATAAACCTAACATTTTTTTCAACTTAGCTTAATGGAAAGGGAGAAAAACAGAAGCATGAACAGAAAAACTCATATCTGAATGAAACAGTCAACGAAGAAATCCAACCCAGATCTTACCTAAAACCTGGCCAGCAATCATTCTGCCATCCTCTCCTGCCACAGCAGCCCGGGCATTTCTCTCATTAACATACTGAACAAAGGCAAAGCCCTTATGAACAGAGCAACCCACAATTTTGCCATATTTCGAGAAGATCGCCTCCACATCAGATTTCTTGACCACAAGAGTATTGAGATTCCCAATGAATACACGGGAGTTCATGGAGCGAGGATCAGTCTTGTTGGTAACGTTGCTGGCCATTTTCTTTGATGTTAAGGTTCCTCACAAAGCTGAAAAACTGGATGGAAAAAAAAATGCATTCAGGTCAAAAAAAAAAAAAAAGAGATTAGAACCAAATACTCCTTGATAAAACTTTCTACTATTTTGAACACTGTGACTAGAGTATCAGTCAACTTAAACGGCTCTCACAGAGGAAAGTATTTTACCATTTTAGAGAGGAGAGCTCCTGAATATATGCACCCTTATACAAATTCAGTTCCATCTTCCCTAGTCTATTCCAGCAGTGCCAGACTATCATTTCAAGGGACCGTGGGTTGTGGGGGGCGGGCTCTTCAAAGACAACTAGCAACACAAGGGCATTATTCATTTCAAATGAGCCCCCTCTCTTCTTAAGTCCTCAAGTAAATTAGAATACCTTAAGCTCTCTACTATCAACTTCTCATAATTTTAACCTTCCTTGTCATACTAACCTAACCACTTCCTGCCATGTCAAGAACTCCACCTTCTTACACATTGCTATTATTAAAGTGAGTCTCACCTATTCCAAAGATACACAAAACTCCAATTTCTGCCCACAAACCATTCTTTAGCTAGATAAATGTGGACAATAGACCCTCTCCCATTCAAATATAATTAACTTTATTATACTAAGGCAATATATAGACCCAAATCATTCACCCTGGAAATATTTATTTCCAGGTACATTAAATGATTCATAATACGCCAGAGTTATCTTAAATAACAATACATCATTTTATAGAATGCAATGACTCGATCTACTTTTTTTATGTGATGATCTAGAAAATACAGCTGGGATATTTGTTAATACTAGATGGTGATGATGATAAAGCTAGCATGTAGAACACTGCATGAATCAAGAGAAGACCAGGAGAACTAAGAATACAACTTTCCTCAGACTGCTTCAAAACAAAAATTATCTTTTTTTTAAATGTATATGAAGGTTCAGTCACATTGTAATTACAAGGAGATTCATGTTCTATCACCTTAGGTTTTTTCAAGTAGAAACATTTTGACATTCTTTTAGGGTTTGTATCTGTTGCCCCTTCCCACTCTAACTACCAAACTTAAAATAGTTTAAGATGGTCCCACATTAGATTCAGAGTACCATTCTTAAGATTAATTTATTTTCCATTCATCCCTTTGAAACCCACATCAGATGAGTATCTAGTATGTTATTTTTCCAATCCCCAGAAAAATGACAAATTAGTTCATGGATTACTTAAAAATATCTTCTATATATACATACGTATATGTAACAAAACAGGTAGCATAACATCATTTATATAGATCACTAATATTCTGATCCTTAAAATACTACTCATTTCACAAGTAGTACTGATTTTTAAAGCTGTAACCGCTTTTCCCTCCTAGCCTTTCTAAAATTAAGAAAGTCTTTACTTGGTTTTGGTTTCTGAATTATAGCTTTATAAACAATAATTTTTCTTAGACTAAGCAATAAGAATTTACCAAACAATGGCACAGAGTCACCAACACTCTTTCAACTCTGAGTCCCAGAAAGCCTCCTCAGAACACCAAAAACAGAAACCTACTGAAAGGACTAACTGGTTTCAAATATTACTGCTGGTTAAGGTTTGCTATTATTGTAAGAGGGGAGAACTCAAGCTACTTTTCTACAATTTCACAAAAAAAATAAACATATTCTACATATTGTAGTAAATGATAGTAACTAAAAGGAAAAATCTTCCTAGATTTAATTAGCAATTACCTATTGGGGAAGAGAATGGTTCTTTCTACATGCCATCAGCATACTGAACAAGAGTGTAAAACCAACTGACAATAATGTCCCCTTCAAATATACTCCTTGGAACCACAGAACAGAAGTAGATTTAAATTATTTTCTCACTTTTTACGAAGATGGTACATAGCTAGAACCAATCTAGAAGTAGACAATTTATTACATATAAAGAATGCCTTAGGATATTAAGGATTAACACCCATGGAACTCCATTTGGAAAGGCTGACAAATAAACATCCAGATACACAAGTAAAAAAGCGCTAACGATGATTGCCATCTCTGAATTTAAGTATATAATTTTATCTATTTTCTCCAATTGTATGTGGTTACTAAATTTGCTACAAGAATCCCGAGTTGTTAACAGAATAATAATGACTTCAACCTCAAAAGCTTGGCTAAAGGATTTAATGCGCATACTAAGGATTTAATCAAGGTATGAGCAACAGTAAAGACAAGTGAATCCACAAAGGTCCATTAATCCTGTTCCAAGGAACACATCTTCTGAAGAATAAATTACTACAAATTAATACATTTCTTCACTGGACACTTACTGAGTATCTGGTAAGTACTAGGTACCAAGGTTACTTCAGAGGAAAAACACGAAGAGCAGGATTCCTCACAGTTTACACTCTAATGATACCACTGTTTAAAAACTATTGAAGAGGGAACATATTTCCCAAAATTTTACAAATAACCAAATGAACTCAGGTCATATGTCATCCTACCTCTGAAATCTGTTTTTTTGGGGGGGGGGGGGATATAAAATGGTCAGTATTCTAAATGCAAAGAAACTAAGGCGGGGGGAACCCCTGGATTTCCCAGAACAAAACATCATCATCATAGTTTTTGAACCGTTCTGAATCCCCACATAAAAGCAACTAGATAAACTTGGGTGCCTGGGTACCCCAATCAAAATGCCATAATGCAAGCTGGTAAAGGGAAGCCAATAGCCCACATGTGCATGGTTATCTACCACTGCAGGAGAACCAGAAAGACCTAGAAATGGAAGAATCCCCAAATACCCATTTAGTGGAAAGCCAAGGGAGCCAATTTTAAGAAAAGCAGTTGAAACAGGAAGGGTTTTTTTCCCTGCTCCAAGAATGCATGAGTACAAGGCACTGTAACAAAAATGTCTCAAGATGTCAGAGTGGCTTAGTCTCCACAATCTCAAAACTAACTCAGAGCCCCACGGGCAGCATTCCATTTTTAAACCTTTCCAACCCCCCAAAGTAACTACTATTCTTTGTAGTCACCACTTTAAAAATTTTTATTATTTCTGTGAGAGAGCGAGTGGGTGTGCAGGGCAGAGGGAGACTCCCTGCTGAGCAGGGAGTCACATGTGGGGCTCCATCCAAGAACCGGGAGATCATCACCTGAGCCGAAGGCAGACACTTAACCAACTGAGCCACCTAGGCACCCCTTTAAATTCAAATTTCTTGCTTGAAGAATACAGGGTATTTGACCTGAAGTTTCCCAGTCTGGATTTTCCACAATTTCATACTCTTAGTACAATTCCACATACTTTATTTTTTGCTTTTTACCTTACATAGCTCTGCAGCATATTACATTCCACATTCATTTTTAATTTTTAACAATTTGGTATTCTTATGACCAACAACTGCAGTCTTTATCGACAAATCACTTTAGGGGCACCCAGCTGCCTCAGGAAGAACAACATATGACTCTTGATCTCAGGGTTTTGAGTCTGAGCTCCAGGTTATGAGTAAAGATTACTATATAAAAAAATAAATACCTGCAAATCACTTTCAATGTGGGAATTATGATTAAATGTTTTAAGTCAATGGGTGCCTGCCTGGGTGGCTCAGTTGGTTGAGTGTCTGACTCTTGGTTTCAGCTCTGGTCATGACCTTGTGGATCTTGTGGGATCAACTCCCCTGACTTGGCGCTTAGGGGGAGTGTGCTTGGGATTCTCTCTCTTCCCACCCCCCTCCCTGTGCATGCATAAGCAAGCTATCCCTAAAATAGACAAATCCTTAAAATGTTTGCAGTTTAAAATTTGGTTAATCCTTATCAATCAGTTTAGAAATTCCACAACCGGAAGTTTCTGGCACATTCTAAATACTCCAAATTTAATCACAGATTGAATTAGTCCAGTCACATCCTTTTTAAAGTTTTCTCAGAGAAAATATTTTTTAAAGTTTTTGTTAATTCCAGTTAATATAGTGTTATATTAGTTTCAGATGTTAGTCAAATCGTCAAATTCATTCTTTTTAAACATCCACGTAAAGAAAAGTACACAGAATTAAAAAAATTTCTTTCCTAAAATTGGTTTCAAAGAGTAATATCAAGAGAGTAAATTTCTGGGGCACACGGGTGGCTCAGTCACTTAGGCTTCCGACTCTTTGATTTCAGAACTCAAATAATCCAAAACTACGTTTTGATGGGGCCAAAATCAATTTATAACTAGAATTAAGCCTTTAGCTTCCTTGCCTTTTTCTGCAGGGCAGTGTAACTCCACCTTTAGTGGAAAAGGATTGAAAAGATAAATATCTGACAATTGACAATCAGGTCATGATCTCAGGATTGTGGAATCCAGCCCCATGTCTGGCTCCACACTGGGTGTTCAGTCTACTAGAAATTCTGTGTCTCCCTCTCCCACTGGCGCTCCCCAACTCATTCTCTCTCTCAAAAATAAAACAAAACAAAAAACCCAGTATAGATCTTAAGAAAAAAAAAAAAAGGAGATTTCTGAAATATTATGTTCCATGGAAACTGTGCTTCCCATTTAATTCACTACCTATGATTAAGTGGATCTGGTTTCCAGAAAAGCAGAATTTGAACACAATAAAATGAAATGGAATGAAATCAACATTTTCCTTAAGGTTATTTGGGTGGTAGCACTCAAAACTGTAGTTCCTGGGTACATACAGACACAGGTGTTATACCATGTATTTTATATTTATATATACATATATTTTCATCCCACCTTTTTAAAAAACATGAGGCATGAACTCATGACTCTGACATCAAGATTTGAACTGAACTAAATAGCTGGACGCTTAACTAAGCCACCCATGCGCCCCTTATCCCGTGATTTTTACCATCAAAGGATCGCTAAGGCATGTCTTATCTGGTTAACAAATCAAAACTAGGAATACTCAGTTACCTTTATTGCCTTATTAGACCAAAGGATCTACGCCATCTAGTCACAGACCTTATGTTAAAGCAATAAAACCAAGAGATTTTCGGGGTGCGTGGGTGGCTGAGGTGGTTAAGTGTCTGCCTTCAGATCGGGCCATCTGGGATCAAATCCCACAGTGGGCTCCTCGCTCAGCAGGGAGCCTACTTCTCCCTCTGCTTGTTCATTCTGACAGTTTCTTTTTTTTTAAAAGAAATGTTTCTATTTTCATTTCCACCATTCTATTTATATCCTAAAACCAACAAATAAAACAAAATCTACATCTGCTCAGAATGCAAGCAAACCTCTCAAAATTTTATTTTTAACTGTTCATTCTGAAGATCATGCTATCCTGATTCTTTGCCCTCTTGAGACAAACCTATCTTGGATTTTCGATCTAACTAAAAGTTTGGGAACTGTCTGTAACAAGTACTCCGTTTCTCTTAAGTTAGCATTAAATCTCACGTAAATTCTGCTGGGGAAAGGTGCAGTAAGGTGGGAGAGGCAAATTGCACTAATTGATATTTACGAGTGGTACAGAACTCAAATAGTCCAAAACTACATTATGATGGGGCCAAAATCAATTTATAACTAGAATTAAGCCTTTAGCTTCCTTGCCTTTATTTGCAGGGCAGTGTAACTCCACCTTTAGTGGAAACGGATTGAAAAGACAAATATTTGACAAAACAGTGCCACTATTCAGACTGTGTTCATTATCACATTTAGGCACTTTTTTCTACTGAAATTTCAGCCAATGCTCTACCTGCTCAACCTATTCACCTAGGCTACTCACAGTTATACTCACATCACATTATCTATTAGCCCAGAAAGAAAAAAATCAAACACAACATCTGTATGGCTTATGAAATGTCAAAATCATACTAATAGAGAACAAGGGAAATAACCTGCCTCAGACAAGAAAATGCAGAAATCTACCTCAGAATTTTTATTTCTACCCCTTCACTAGCCTATACATTCAATTTGAATCAAATGCAACTACCAGGGCACCTGGGTGGCTCAGTGGGTTAAGCTGCTGCCTTCGGCTCAGATCATGATCTCAGGGTCCTGGGATTGAGTACCACATCGGGCTCTCCGCTCAGCGGGGAGCCTGCTTCCCTCTGTCTCTCTCTGCCTACTTGTGATCTGTCAAATAAATAAATAAAATCTTAAAAAAAAAAGATTATTCAAAAAAAAATGCAACTACCAAATGACTGTTACTTCCCAACTTTCTGTGAATACAGAAAGCAAAATATCACTAGATGGCAGCAACGAGTTGGCAATTTTTTAAAAAAGATAACTAAATCTAGAGTCCAAGTTTTTCTCTTTCATACTGCCTTTCACAATGTCAAAGTTTCTCAGTACCTTTTGGATACTATAAAATTCCCCTTCTACTTAGAGCATCATCATCTGCACTAAGTTATTTGTCTTTAACAAACTTAAGTTCCTATTTTGCCCATTTACATTCACATTATTCTATCTGGCCCTCATTTGTTCTCTACCTATGTTACCTTTAGTGCATTCCATCAATTATTTCCCTCTGGTTAACAATGAACTGTCCATGTGTCTGCAAAAACAACAGTGTACTTTAATCTGCCCCACCCCCAAAACACCCCCCAAACTTTTTGTTCTTCAAAACAGGTATGATCTCAAGGTCAAGAATACTAACATTGAGCAAATAGCGTATGTTGGTACCTTTTTTTTTTTTTTTTAAAGATTTTGTTTATTTGACAGAGATCACAAGTAGGCAGAGAGGCAGGCAGAGAGAGAGGGAGGAAGCAGGCTCCCCGCTGAGCAGAGCCCGATGTGGGGCTTGATCCCAGGACCCTGGGATCATGACCTGAGCTGAAGGCAGAGGCTTAACCCACTGAGCCACCCAGGCACCCCATATATTGGTACTTTTAAGGACATTTTCAGGACACAAAAACCCAAGTTGGCCATTCTTATTTTTACTTATTTATTCTTCTAGGTAGGTTCCACACCCAACATGGAGCCCAGCAAAGGCCTTGAATTAATGATCCCAAGATGAAGACCTGAGGTGAGATCAAGAGTCAAACACTTAGCCAACTGAACCAGGTTCCCCCAAAGCTGGTTCATTTCCTTGATAAGCTATTCTAACTGCTATGCCTAAGAATTAAAACTAAGAGAATATTCAAGATATTACAAATTACAGAGAAAAATAGGTAATTCAATAAATGGTAGCCCGTAACTATTAAAAACCAAAGGAATGCTCAAAAAATGTAATTCAGTAACCAAAATAAATTATAGATGGATCAAAACTTAAATGTAAAAAATTACAAAGTTGTCAAAACCTAAACAACAGAAAACGTGCAACAGTCCCAACAGATTAATTAAAGAAATAATTTAGAGAGAGGCCCCTGGGTGGCCCAGTCATTCAGTATCTGTCTTCAGCTCAGGTTGTGATCCCAGGGTCCTTGGATGGAGCCCCACATTTGACTCCCTGCTTGGTGGGAAGCCTGCCTTTCCCTCTCCCACTCCCCCTGCTGTGCTCCCACTCTTGCTGTGTCTGTCAAATAATATCTTTAAAAATAAATAATAAAAAAGAAAAGAAAAATAGTAATTCAGATAACTGTCGATGTATGCTAAAATACTGGGGAAAACCATCAAGCTTTTCTGCCCAACAAGGTTCAGAAAACAAGATTTATATGATCTCAAAATATTACCCAAAATACTGATCATAAAGGGAAAAAATGTACTTCTGAAACGGAAACATAAATGCCACCACTTAAACCAACTGATCTGACGTTACATGCCTCCTGGTGTGACAAAAATAAGAAAAACACATCACCTGTGCAGTATCCTTGGTAAAATATCTGAAACTGCACATACGGAAATACATACAAAGTAGAAACCTTTTCTAGATAAAGAAAGCAATGTGTGAACCTTTGAACCTTGACTGAACTTATTGCAAACATTTTTTTTTTAAGATTTTATTTGACAGAGATCACAAGTAGGCAGAGAGGCAGGCAGAGAGAGAGAGAGGCAGAAGCAGGCTCCCTGCTGAGCAGAGCGCCCGATGCGGGGCTCGATCCCAGGACCCTGGGATCATGACCTGAGCCAAAGGCAGAGGCTTTAATCCACTGAGCCACCCAGGCGCCCCGATTGCAAACATTTTTTTGGTGACAGGGAATTTTATCATGGACTGTATACAAGAGAATATTAATCAGTTTTACTAATTTTCACTGGCGTGTTAATTTCATTTACATAGATTATCTTTATCCTTAGAGGAGATGCAGGCATCTTCACCAAGTTCTTAAGTGAAATATCATGCCTAAAACTATTCAAGGGCAAAACAAAACAAACCACCACACATTTGGAGAGCAAACATAGCAATCTACACAGCAGCTACTAGAAGAAGGCTGGAACATGGATGGTTTATTTTACATATGTAGTATTACCTGTTCCAAAGTTTTTTAAAGCTCCTATAACAACAAACAGAAAAAAGATATACATCAGGTCTCACATTTTAGCAAATTTCCAGAAAGTAGTATTTTCTATCAGATTTGCTAATTTAAGAATGATCGTCCGATGGGGTGAAAAGTAACTAAGTAAACAGACGAGAAGTAAACTAGGACATATTTCTCTAGGTTCCTCTGAAAATTATTAAAAAACTGCCAAACGGCTTGGCCTGTATACTTGATTAAGCAATTGGCAATGTTAAATTTCAGGTTATCCTATGTTTGGAATTGAAACAGAAAACTCTTGAGCATCTGTAAGCTCTGTAAATCCCTTTTAATAAAAAACACTACATAACCACTTAAAACATATTGTAGAAAATTAAGTGAAGAATGTTTATAATATAGACACTCTAAAACTACATATGGTAATGACTCCATACTGCTAAAAATTCATCAAAAATATAGGTGTACAGGTGTAAGAGATGAACCAAAACACCAAAATATTAAATAGTGCTCAAGAAAAATATTGTTTTATATATGTATTTCCTTCAAGGATCCCTTAATAAGCATTTTTATAGAAGACTGTTCCTACCCAAGTATAAATGGGTAATATGACAAAAAAAAAATTTTTTTTTTAGATTTTATTTGACAGAGAGATCACAAGTAGGCAGAGAGGCAGGCAGAGAGAGAGAGGAGGAAGCAGGCTCCCCACTGAGCAGAGAGCCGGATGCAGAGCTCGATCCCAGGATCCTCGGATCCCGGGATCCTGACCTGAGCCGAAGGCAAAGGCTTTAACCCACTGAACCACCCAGGCGCCCCGACAAAAATTTTAAAGTGAAGGTCTTTTAGAAAATATTCGCAGAGGGGCGCTTGGATGGCTCAGTCATTAAGCCTCTGCCTTTGGCTCAGGTCATGATCCCAGGGTTGCGGGATCAAGCCCCACATTGGGCTCCCTCTCAGTGAGCCTGCTTTTCCCCGTTCTGTGTGATGTCAATTAAATAAATAAAATCTTAAAAAAAAAAAAAAACTCCCAGAATCTTAAAGAGGGAAAAACCAATGTAGTTCAACCACCCTGCAGTTCTTCAAAGGATGTTAAAATCCCCTTACAACATCCTTGCTCACTAATAATCTAGCCTCTTGGGGCGTCTGGATGGCTCAGTCATTGAAAGCATATGCCTTTGGCGCAGGTCACGATCTTAGGGTCCTGGAATGGAGCCCATCATTAGGCTCCCTGCTCCACAGGAAGCCTGCTTCTCCCTCTCCCACTGTTTGTGTTCCTTCTCTCGCTGTTTATCTGTGTCAAATAAATAAAATCTTAAAAAAAAAAAATAATCTAACCTCTTGAGAACTGCCACCAAAATCAAGGAATTCATGTTAGGAATCTAAGGAATCTAAATCAAGTAATTCTAAAACTTAAATGCCTTTTAATGAATTTCTTCCTTTAGTTCCCTCCTTCAATGCCCATTCATTACCATTAAAATTAATTTTTTCTGTAACCTAAATTATCTTATTCAAACTACTCCCTATCCTCACCATCTTCCATGAAAATAAAACTGGTGCCTTGTAACAAATACAATTTAATCTGTCAATGTCCCTTTGAACACAGTACCAGTCCAAATTTGGTTGCTCTTTCAAGAATGGAGCACACTCTGGATGCTATTCAGATGCTGTTTCTGGTAACTTTTGCATTGTCAATACATGCAGAATTCACTAAGTAAACCCCCTAACTCTTAGACATTTATTAATATAATGCTAACTTCCCGTATTGGGACAACTTTGTTAGTTTTCTTTACATTTAGTACAGAGCTTTACATTTCAAATACCATTTCATCCTCTACCTAGTTCCAGGCTGAAGAAGTTTCAAATTTTGATTTTTTAAGTATTTTATTAACAACCTCTTACAATTATGTATTCTTCACTGATTTGTCCACCATACTGAGTCTTGCCCTCAACATTTTAAAAAGTTTAATGCAATTTTCCTTCAAAAATTTTTTTCATGTTATGTACTAGTTTCAAAACAATGACAACCAACAAAGTCAGTCCCAACTGGTAAGTCCTTTTGCATATTTCCTCTATACTGAAAAGCCCTACTCTGGTTTAGTTTTGAGCAAGACCTAAGTTAGTAACTCAAAAAACTGCAAAACAAAATTTAGGTAAAGCCTTTTTCAAAAAAATAATTTTAAACCATAAAGGAAAATATCTACCTCCACAAATTCAAGCTATACCCACCATGACCAAACTTTGCTTTCGGCTCGGGTCATGATCCCAGTGTCCTGGGATCGAGTCCCATATCGGGCTCCTTGCTGGGTGGGGAGCCTGCTTCTCCCTCTGCCTCTGCCTGCCACTCTGTCTGCCTGTGCTCGCTCGCTCTCTCCCCCTCTGTCTCTGACAAATAAATAAAAAAAATTAAAAAAAAAAAAAAAAGTGGGACGCCTGGG
>PISX010007464.1:0-88857 GCA_004024625.1 Mellivora capensis | reverse complement strand
TTTTTTTTTTTTAAAGATTTTATTTATTTATTTGAGAGAGAGGCAGTGAGAGAGCATGAGCGAGGAGAAGGTCAGAGGGAGAAGCAGACTCCCCATGGAGCTGGGAGCCCGATGTGGGACTCGATCCCGGGTCTCCAGGATCATGACCTGAGCCGAAGGCAGTTGTCCAACCAACTGAGCCACCCAGGAGTCCCATCCTTACGCATTCTAATAGGAAGAAGAGGGAAGGGCAAAGGGACATTCTAGCTTAAAAAAAAATTGCGTTGGAAATCTTACCCAATTCCGCTTACTTGTCATTGGCCAGAACAAAATTCCATGGCCACTTCATCTGCAAGAAGGTCTTTGAATGTATGTATTTTAGCTGGACCCATTCCCCCCGTGATCAGAACATTCTATTCTTAATGAAGAGGGGTGAATGAATATTGGGTAGATAATTAATAATTATGTCATGGATGAATATTAGATTTTTTGGATCTTTCCTTCATTTTTCTTCAGTTAATGTCACCTATTCTCTTTTTTGTTGTTGTTGTTGTTGTTTTTGGAGCTCCAGGTAATTTCATTGATTTCCTTTTCTAGAGCTATAATTCTGTCTTTCAGAGGTGTCCATTATTTAGCTTGTCTTTTGCACTTTAATTTTGAGCAGTTCATCTTGTTTCTGATTTCTTCTTTTTTCATTGAATCTTATTTCTTTCATATTTTTTGTGGTGAATTACATATAACAAAAATCAGTATTTTAATAATTTTAAAGATTTTATTTATTCATTTGAGAGAGCAGGGGGTAGGGGCAGAGGGAGAGGGAGAAGCAGACGACCTGCTGAGCAGGGAGCCCAACGTTGGACTTGATCCCAGGATCCTGTGATCATGACCTGAGCTGAATTAACTGACTGAGCCACCCAGGCATCCTCTCTTTTAATCATTTTAAATGTACACTTCAGTGGCATTAAGTACATTCATATTGCGTACCTAACCATTACCACCATTAATCTCTAGGACAATGTTCATCTTCCCAAACTGAAACCCTATACACATTAAATAATAATCTCTTCATTCCCCTTCCCCACTGCTCCAAGACAACCACTATTCTTCTTTTTGTACCTATGAATTTGACTAGTGTAGTTTCTTCCTATTTGGAATCATACTACATTTATTTTTGTGTGTGTCTGACTTGTTTCCTTTAGCATACTGTCTTTAGACTTTATCCATGTTGTAGCTTGTGTCAAAATTTCCTTTCTGACTAATATTTCATTGTACATATATATCACATTTTGTTTATTCATACATTGATGGACACTTGAGTTGCTTTCACCTTTTGGCTATTGTGAATAATGCAGCTGTGAACATGGTTGTTCAAATATCAATTCAATTTCCTGCTTTCATTTCTTTTGTGTATATGCCCAGAAGTGGAATTGCTGGATGTTATGGTATTTCTATGTATATGATAATGCCATATCATTTTCCACAGCAGCTGCACCATTTTAAGTTATCAGCAGCAGTGCCCAGAGTTTCCAGTTTTTCCACATCCTCATCAACACTTATTTTATGTGCTTTTGATCAGAGCCATTCTAATCAGTATGAAGTGAAAACTTGTAGTTTTGATTTGCATTTCTCTAATGATTAGTGATGTTGAACATCTTTTTATTTGCCTGTCATCTTTGGATAAATGTCTATTCAAGTTCTTTGCTGATTTTTGAATTGGATTGTTATTGAGTTGTAGAAGTTCTTTTTATTCTGGATATTAATCCTTTATTTGATAAATGTTTACAAATATTTTTCCCTTCCATGAATTGCCTTTTTTTATTCTGTTGATACTGTCTTTTGATGCACAAAAGTTTTTCAATTTTGTTGAAATCCAAGTTGTCTGTTTTTTCTCGTTGCCTGTATTTTCAGTGTCATATCTAGGAAATCGTTGCTAAGTCCAGTGTTATGAAGCTTTTCCCTTCTTTTTGTTCTAGACAATTTATAGTTTTAGCTGTAATATTTAGGTATTCAATTTATTTTGAATTAATTTTTGCATGTGGTATAAAATAAGGGTCCAGTTATATTTTCTTTTGTATGTGGATATCCAGTTTTCCCAGTACAACTTATTGAAAATATTATCTTTTTCTCCTTGAATCATCTTGGTGCTGTTTTTGAAAATCATTTGACCAAATATTCAAGGATTTATTTCTGGGCTATTTTAGTCTCTTGGTCTATGTATCTGTCAGATGGCAGTACCACACTTTTTTGATTACTGTAGCTGTGTAGTAAGTTTTGAAATCAGGAAGTGTGAGACTTCTGACATTGTTTTTCAAGATTCTTTTGGTTATTTTGGATCACTTGAGAGTCCATATGAATTTTAGGATTGAGTTTTCTATTTTTGCAAAAGAATCTTATTCTTTTTTTTTTTTTTAAGATTTTTAAATTTTATTTATTTGACAGAGAGAGAGATCACAAGTAGGCAGAGAGGCAGGGGCGAAGCAGGCTCCCCGCTGAGCAGAGAACCCAATTAGGGGCTCGATCCCAGGACCCTGGGATCATGACCTGAGCCTAAAGGAGAGGCTTTAACCCACTGAGCCACCCAGGCGCCCCAAGAATCTTATTCTTAATGATATAAAGTCTAATCAGATCTCTCTGATGGTATGCATTAGAATGTTTTAAAATTTTCTTTTCTTTCTTTCTTTCTTTTTTTTTTTTTAAGATTTTTTGTATTTATTTGAGAGAGAGAATAGGGGAAGAACACAGGGAGTGGAACAAGCAGACTCCACACTGAGCGCCGAGCCCTGTGTGGGGCTGGATCTCACGACCCTGACATCATGACCCGAGCTGACACCAAGTGTTGGACAGGACACTCAGCCAACTAAGTCACTCAGGCGCCCCTATTTTTTTCATGTTTCTTGCACTATGTTTGTTCCTCCTGTTTTAACTTGTTCCTTCTCTATTATACTTTCTATTTTCCTTAAATTGCTGGTAATCCTTAATTGCCTATTGATATTTATAAATGAAGGATTTATCAGTGTAGATAACTTGCATGACTATCCTACACTGTTTTAAAAGTCTATTTTGAAAAAAAAAAGTCTATTTTGACTATAGATCTCTTCAGTGGATAGTTGGGAGGAGTTTATTGGCAGACTTTTTGGTATAAATTTCATGAGCTGAGAGACACATTTATTTGAGAGAGAGAGCAAGTAAGAGAGAGCATGAGAGGGGAGAAGGTCAGAGGGACTCCCTGAGGAGCTGGGAGCCTGATGGGGGACTCCATCCCAAGACTCTGGGATCATGACCTGAGCCGGAGGCAGTTGCTTAACCAACTGAGCCACCCAGGCGCCCCTGTCATGTGGTTTTAAGTATATCTGATGTTCCAATTTATTATTACAGTTACTGTTTGTACTGATGCTCAAATTGACCTAAAGTGTTCAGGGGGAGCCTTTTCAAGTTATCCTTGGGTCCTTTAACAAGACCCTAGTTGTCTTTGACAACTACCTTGCAATCTGGGATAATTAAGTGTTCTTGTATCATCTGGTATATGTCTGAGATTAGAATTAACTAGTTCTCTAAGGGTATAGTATTTGGAAATAACCATTATCATTTTACTTAAAAAGTCTTTTTTTTTAAAAAAATTATGCTATTAATAGCCTATTAAGAGCCTATACTATCAGTCTTTTAAGTTGCCCCCTTCTTGGAATATGAATTTTATCTATTTTGACCCTTTACCATGTGGTTTTAGATTTTGGGGAATTCTCTTTGTTGCTTTTGAGTTCAGGTATGTATTAAAGAAAGTTTTTTGTTTTTTGTTTTTTAATTTGTTGTTTGTCTTATCCAACATTTTGAATTGTTTGGAGTGAAAAAGATGGCTTCTTGGCATTGATTAAATCACCATATTGAGTAAAGTTCCTCTTTTGCTATTCCATTTAGGGATCTGCATGCCCTGAAAATGTCAGAAATGATCTCATCTGTGGCTAAAGTGAAAACTACTTATTACTTCCCTAGTGTTTATATATTTTCTGTGGATGTTTTCTGTTTGCTTTTTATTGGTAACCTTAATGTATTATGGCTAAGGTCAGTTTTGCTTCTGTATATTTGACATATTTCAGTCTATAATTTGAGTAGGGGACAAAAAGGAATGGATTTTTTTTTTTTTTTTTTTTTTTTTTTTTGCTTTCCTAATACTTTACCATTTTTAGCTTGGAAGCAGAGAGAAGGAAAAAGGCAGAAAGATCACTGTGAAATTGTGTGAATATGTAGGGGTTGAAATAAAAGGTGCCAAATAAAGAAGCTGGTCTTCTGTTACACTTCCTCCTACCTCGTGAGTTAATGTGGATCTGAATTCTGTTGAATTTCTTTTTTTCCTGTGTGGGCGTGAGGAACATAGATGTTATGGTTGTAGTTTTATAAAATATGCCAGGCAGCAAACTCTAGTGCTATTTAGAAAGAAAAAGAAGACAATGAGAACTGGGGCAAACAGTTCTTGCTAAGCCCTAAAATATATCACTTTTATTCATCCATACAGAAAACAAGCATGAGGCCAAGAGGAGGCGAACAGAGAGAGTTAGGCGAGAGAAGATAAATTCTACAGTAAATAAGGATTTAGAAAACAGAAAGAGGTCTCGAAGTAACAGCCATTCAGATCATATCAGACGAGGAAGAGGAAGACCTAAAACTGCATCTGCCAAAAAACATGAGGAAGAAAGAGGTATGAATAAATTCAAGCAGTTTTGTTTTTCAAGTATTAAACTTTTCTAGATCTGAATTAGATAATACTAAAGAAAGTGTTTGGTAGGCAATGAGCTCCTGGACTTAAAATCACAACTCATACTTTAGTTTGAAAACATTTCCTCCTGGGTAGATGCTTGTTTTTTTGTTTTTTGTTTTTGTTTTTGTTTTTGTTTTAAATCACAGAATTTAATTCTTATTGAAAAGCTAAAGTCTCAAATTAGGAAAAATTCACTTTGCAATAATCTAATGTTTATTCAGAGACAATAATTTGTATATGACAACCTAGAGAAGCTTGTTAAAATGGTTGGTTTTTTGTTTGTTTTTAAAGATAAATCTGAGTTCTGTTAGACTTATTTCAAACTGTTACACTATGAATTTTAAAATTACTAGTGAAATATTCTTCAGTATGAATTTTTAAAATTGCTCATTGTGTCCTCTCTACTTTGAGGCAGAATTTGGGTAGTTAGGTAAATTCTTCTTGGTCCAAAATATATTCAGATTTCTCCTTACAGGTTTTCTCCTTTCTTCTGATAAGTAATATATGTGCCAAGAACTTGTTTTTAAACATTAACTAAAACTTCAGCTTCTTTTTTTGTACATCTTCTAAAAAACCTTTTATCATGGAAAATTTCAAAGATGACTCAAGAGTAGAGAGACTAGACTAGGATAATGAAACCGTGTATGGCCTTGAATGAGTATCTTTTGCAATTGAGACTTTCAAGCCTGTAATTAATGCAAAAAAGAGATGGATACTCTTTATAATTACTTAAAAACCTCCATCAAAATAATTTCATCTTCAGTGAAATGCATTTATAATTTCTTACCTTATTGGTGAGTTATGCTTTGCTTTTTCAGACACTCAGTTTTAGATATTCAAGCATAAGTGTAAATTTCTCTAATTTTAGACATTAAAAAAATTTTTTAAAGAAATGTTTACCATTTCTTTCTGCTTTGTATGCTTTCATTTCAATAAAGTTATGACTGTTAGGGAAAATAACTTCACTGGTAAAGCTGTCCTCAGCTTTTTCAAAGTTAATGGTTTTTTACTATTGTGTGTCTAAAGGAATAAGGCTTATATCATATTTGATGGTATTCTATGAAGAATAGTTAGATACTCCTTAATTCCTTGGGAATTTTTACTCCCATTTCCTTTTTCTTTCTCTTATGCTGCTCTTCCAGAGAGTTTGAATTATTTTTTAAATCTGAATGTGTTTTTTAACATGGGATGATCAGAAAATCTATGCTAAAAACTGCTTCAGAAGGGAAACTAGACAAAAAAAGAAATCAACAGAAAAAAAAAAAAACCCAAAAAACAAAACAGAGATATACTGCTTGGCCCAGAAAACAGAACATTCTTTTGGGTTGAAGTAAAGGGAATATAACCCAAAGAATGGAGAAGGAATGCTTCTGGTGGTGAGTGAGAGGAGATGAGAAAACAGATAATGACAGTCTTTTAGTTGGGGAAATGAAATTTAGATAGTTATGCTAGAAATTTTTATGTGCTGGTCTAAATTTTTATTCATATTAACTTGAGAAAAGAATTTAGTTAGCTATCTTTTTTCAGATATTTTGAGCTTATTAATAGAAAAGTTTTAAGCTATATCTAGAGTAAGATACACTTTTGATTTATTTTTGATACAAACAGGAAGGCACTCAAAACAATTTTTGTAGAATAAATGAATCTTTTCAGGTAGGCTTTGGGGTTGGGGTGGTGAAGAGGTCAGCAAACTTTTTCTGTAAAGAGCCAGATAATACATATTTTAGGCTTTGTGGATCATACAGCCTTCTGTTGCTGCTACTCTGCCCTGTCATTGTAGCTGGAGAGCAGCCATAGACAATATGTAAATGAATGGGCATGGCTGTGTTCCAGTAAGACTTTATAAAAACAGGTGGCAGGCCAGATTTGACCTTGGGCTGCATTTTACCAACTCTTGAGGCAGACCATGTTCTCTAAATATAATACGGATAAGAAATATGAACTTTTGAAATCTCTATGTATTTTAGAACAGACTTCTTTCGTATGCTTCTTAGTATTAAGTAACTATTTACTGTAATTCAGTTTTTATTGATTTCTTGCTCATAGGGTACTTGAAAACTTTGAAGCAAGCCCTACCTTTAGTAAGGACAGTTTGTATATAAAAATCACATTTTTAATTGACTTTGTTTTCCATATTTTGAAAAAGAAAAGGAAGAAGAAAGAATGGAAAAGAAAAGCTTGTTAGACATCTCGATAGCAAAATATTTTTATACAATCATAAAAACAAATCATTAAACTTAAAAATTTTTGTTGGTTTAAGATAAGTTTCCATTTTATATGAGGGGAATATGATTATTTTGGATATTAGGAAGGTAGGAGTGACATTAAGATTAAAATATAATGGGCAATTCTGAGTATCTTATTAATGAACATACAAAATTTATGTAGAGTTCAAGTTAAAGTTGGTGGTTTGAATAACCACACCAAGCTCTCTGTCATCCTCAAATCCTAAGTAATTATTAGTAAAAGGATTTTTTTTTAAAGGACCAAATTCCATAAGGACAAGGAATGGGAAAAGCAACAAAATTCTAGAAAGTGATAACTGCTTTAGTAGACCCATGAAACCTAAATTGTTTGCCTCTTTAGGAAAAACTAATAAAAAAACCCTGAATTTTATTACACAACTGCCCCTAAGGTCAGGAGTTGGTGCATTAGTTATGTCTGGAAGTGTAGAGGTAAAGGTGCGGCTAAAAATGAGATTGTTTGGAAGTCCGTTTTTTAATGGCCTGCTAGGGCTGTTTACCTCATTTTCCCCTCCTTCCAGATTTATCCTTTAAAAAAGATTAGACAGGGGCACCTGGGTGGCTCAGTGGGTTAAGCCTCTGCCTTCAGCTCAGGTCATGATCTCAGGGTCCTGGGATCGAGCCCCGCATTGGGCTCTCTGCTCAGGAGGGAGCCTGCTTCCCTCTCTCTCTCTCTGCCTGCCTCTCTGCCTACTTGTGATCTTTGCCTGTCAAATAAATAAATAAAAATCTTTTAAAAAATTAAAAAAAATAAAAAGATTAGACAAAACAGAGTCTCTGATTTAGTAACACCAGGTATCACTGAGGGCAGGGATACTATATTGAGATCAGGAAGATTACTTGAAAACTAGAGAGGGTAAATACTGAGATATGTGGTCAGGCGTGAATCTTAGAGTTAGGAGATTAGCAGTACCTTGTCTAGGAAATGTGAAAAACCCAAGAGAAAGGACCTAAAATAAGGATACATTCATTAGGGGTTTCACAAATGGCCCAGTCAGATCATCCTAAATTGGTGATCACAGTCAGGCTCCACATATGTATGAGCTCATCAGCTTTTCAGATCCCGTTCTTAAATATACACTTATTATCAAGAATTACTCAGATAAAAAAAAAAAAGAAAAAAAAGAATTACTCAGATATACAGAAGAAAACATCTATATGAAAGGCTAAGACCAAACAATAAAATAATAACTAAAATAACTAAATAACTAAAATAAAATAAAAACAATAACTTGGATAAAAAAGGTTTTTGCAGGAAAGAGAAAAAATTAAAACTATTGTTGATTTTTTAAAAAAGATTTTATTTATTTATAAGCCAGAGAGTGTGAATGCAAGAGAGTGAGCACAAGCAGGGAGAGCCAGGCTTCCTGTTGAGCAAAGAGCCCACGTGGGACTCCATCCCAGGAGCCTGGGATCATGACCTGAGCCAGAGGCAGATGCTTAACTGACTGAGCCACCCAGGTGTCCCTATTTTTAATGTTTTTAGCAAGAGAAGATACTGTCAAGAAAAAGATGATATTTAAATGGAATAGCGGTGTCAAAAAGTACTAGAAAATGGACTTTAAAATACAAATCTAGGGGTGCCTGGGTGGCTCAGTTTAGTTAAGCATCTGCCTTTAGTTCAGGTCATGATCCCAGGGTTTCCTGCTCAGCAGGAAGCCTGCTTCTCCCTCTTCCACTCCCCCTGCTTGTATTCTCCCTCTTGCTGTCTGTCTCTCTGTCAAATAAATAAATAAATAGAAATCTAAATAAAAAGTGTGTGTATTAATTGCAGAAATGAAAAACTTTAATAGGTTTATTGACAAAATTAAAGAATTATACCATAATGTAAAGAAATAGAAAAAGAGATGAAAGAGGTGCCTGGATGGCTTAGTCGCTTAAGCGTCCATCTTGATTTTGGCTCAGGTCACGATCTCAGGATTGTGAGATCGAGTCCCTTGTCAGACTCTGTGCTGTGTGGGAAGCCTGCTTAGGATTCTCTTGCTCCATCTCTCTTCCTAAAAAGAAAGAGAGAGAGGGAGGGAGGGGGAGGGCAGGCAGGTGGAAAGAAGGAAGGAATGAAGGGAGGGAGATGAGAAAATAGAATTGGAAAGATAAGAAATTTAGAGGACCAGTTTGAGGTCAACATTGATAAATAACTGATGTTCCAAAAAGGAACATAGAAGATGGAGGAGAAGGAAGTCATCACTGAAATAATTCAAGATATTTTTACAAACCCAAAGGACATTGATTTTCCACACTGGAATGACCCACCAAATTCCCAGATGAGTGGATGATTAAAAGTAGAGATTATACTGAAGCATATTGTCAGAAATCCTATCTCTGGTTAAAGGGAAACTTCTTCAAGTGCTCAGGGGAAAAATAAAAAAAACGAGAGAAGGAAGTGGTATTTGGAATTAATACAGTGGAGTACTACCCAGCAAGGGACAAACTCTCATATATGAACAAACAGCATCCATGAATTTTAAAAACATGTTGAATGAAAGAAGCTAGACACAAAATAGTTCATGCCAAATGATGCCATTTATATGAAGTCCAAGAACAGGCAAATGAATCTGTGGTGATAGAATCAGAACAGTAGTTGCTGGTGAGGTGGGGAGGAATTGACTGGAAAGGAGCATGAGGAATTTCCTGTATCTTGATTGTGGTGTGGGTTATGTAGATGTATATTTTGTCAGAACTCATCCAATTGTACGTTAAGATCTGTGTATTTCACTGTGTGTAAATTTAGCAATAATGTTAATTAGCTGTTAAAAAAGGTATTGGCTCTTCCTAACAGTGGCACATTAGTTGGAAGACAATTTTTTGCCTTCATACTACTCAGGATATCTATCATTCTTCAGTGAACTACACTGTGAATTAGCACGAAGGTAGACTAATGACACTTTTTAACATTCACGGTCTCAAAAAATTTGCTACCTATACTCCCTTTCTCAGGAAGCTACTATAGGATACCTGGCATCAAAAAGAAGAAGTAAACCAAGAAAGTGTCCTGGGATCCAGGACACAGGGTCCAACTCAAGAGAAAGACATTTATATCCAGCATGATGTTGAAGAGAGATCTTGATGATAATTAATTGTGAACTATTACACACACACACACACACACACACACAGACACAGAGTTTCCATTTAGTTCATGGCATTTCAATAACTCCTTTGTGTAATTTTTTAAAAATTTCAGTTTAATAGTGTGGTACTGTATAACATTTAATATATGTTGTTAGTATTATGTATATTTATTGTCATCTAAAGAAATACTTGAAAGCCTCAAGTATTTTTTAATTACCATATTTACATTAACTTTCTCTTTTTTTTTTTTTAACAGAGAAACAGGAAAAGGAAATTGACATCTATGCTAACCTCTCTGATGAGAAGGCTTTTGTGTTTTCAGTCGCCTTGGCAGAAATAAATAGAAAAATTATCAATCAAAGACTTATTCTCTGATATTTGTCTGCAAAATATGTTGAAACTGTCTTCAGGATTACATCAGCAAATTCTCACACAGTTGTGGACTCTCAGGAGCATTCTGACTGCATCAATAAGGGCCATTGATTGTTTTTTTTTCCCTGTCTTTTAGCCTGTGCCACACTTTGGGAGCAAAGCTGTAGGCTTGGACTGTTGTGGGATTTCCTTGTTTACCAAGGAGTATTGTCAGTGTTTTGTGTTGAGATATAAGTAAGTATATTTACCAAAAACAACAACAACAAAAAAACAGTGGACGGCTGTTAAAGGATATAGGGGTAGAGGAGGGAGTGGAAGAATGAAAACTAGGGAAGTAAAATGCTTGATAGTTTTCAGGTTTGCCACCAGAGATGCAATATTTTAAGTACTTTGAGAAAGAGTGACTTTTAAAAATATTATATTTCAGATTTTCAGCACTAACAGATTGCATATATACAGTTCATTTGCTTTTAATAAATTGGCAATTGATATTTTATTGAATGGGGAATTAAGAATATAACTGTACATTTTGTCTTAAATTGATTTTTTTCTTGGCCTTTATTTTTGTGACTTAAGGTATGAGTTATATTTTGGGAGATACTTTCTAGACATTTGGGAAGTTTGGGTGCTATATGAAGAAAAACATTAAGGATAAACATCTTGTTTTCTTGAATGTAATTTATTTATTGGTTAAAAATACATTTTCTGCTCTCAAGATGGTGCCTGTTAACCTAAACATAAAATATATTTATTACATACAAAATATTTCTTAGATAGCCACTTTTAAAGCAGTAATGTTTTATCTGAGTGGATGTTCATTTATACATCCTGATGATTATTTAAATTGTTACTTAATCTCACTCTGGAAAAAAATAAACCTTAATATTGGAACTAATAGATTAATAGTGTTTTTTGTTCTATGAAGTTTGTGAAATATATTTAAATTCTTAATTTTTCTAGTAGTAAATGATAACTAGTTACTTATAGTTGATCTACACTAAATGCTTTTGAATTTTTACATATCAATTTAATATTCAAACTTGACAGTAATTTCCCATATTTCAGATACCCCCCACACCCACCCCAATGGCTGAATCTGTTTGGCAGTCTAGAAGCCTTATTAGGGAGGGAACTTATCAGTCAGATTTAGCTTTAAGAGAAATTTCCCTTTGAGTTTCAATAGTTGCATTGTCAGATTCATCCTGCCTCTCTCATCACCTCTCAAAAGAAAGAAGATTGCGCGCCAGGGTGGCTCAGTGGGTTAAGCCTCTGCCTTCGGCTCAGGTCATGATCCCAGAGTCCTGGGATCGAGCCCCGCATGGGGCTCTCTGCTGGGCAGGAAGCCTGCTTTCTCCCTCTCTCTCTGCCTGCCTCTCTGCCTACTTATGATCTCTGTCTGTCAAATAAATAAATAAAATATTGAAAAAAAAAAAAAAAGAAGATTGACTTTTTTCCCCTACTTTATTTAAATGGTAGCCAGCAGAGGAAATTTAAGAGGTACTCTAGGTAGGAAGTAGAATTTTTTCTAAGAATTCTTTTCCCACAGTCCTTTTATTTACCTGTAGGTAGTACTATCATCTTGTGTGCATTTAAAAAAAAAAAATTTTTTTTTAAGACAAACTTTTTTTTCAAAGATTTTTATTTATTTGATAGCACAAGTAGGCAGAGAGGCAGGCAGAGAGAAGACGGGGAATGCGGGGCTTGATCCCAGGACCCTGAGACCATGACCCGAGCTGAAGGCAGAGGCTTAACCCACTGAGCCACCCAGGCGCCCCTTTGTATACATTTTAAAGCCCTAGTAATAAAGTTTATTCCCAAGCATGCTAATGTGATTTTTATCTTTGAACTGTAAGAAAACTATTTTCATTTTGACAAAAAATTGTAAAAATAATTAATATCTAAAAATGCTTTTTTAAAATTATTTTTTAAAAGATTTTTATTTATTTATTTGACAGAGATCACAAGGAGGCAGAGAAGGAGGCAGAGAGAGAGAGAGGAGGAAGCAGGCTCCCTGCTGAGCAGAGAGTCAGATGTGGGGCTCGATTCCAGGACCCTGGGATCATGACCTGAGCTGAAGGCAGAGGCTTTAACCCACTGAGCCACCCAGGTACCCCTATCTAAAAATGCTTTTGAGTATGTCCTCAGAAAAAGGAAGAACAGGGGCACCTGGGTGGCTCAGTGGTTTAAGCCTCTGCCTTTGGCTCGGGTCATGATCTCAGGGTACTGGGATCGAGACCCGCATTGGGCTCTCTGCTCGGCAGGGAGCCTGCTTCCCCCCTCTCTCTCTGCCTGCCTCTCTGCCTACTTGTGATCTCTCTCTGTCAAATCAATCAATCAATCAATCAATCAATCTTAAAAAAAAAAAGGAAGAACAGCTTATGGAATAGGCATCTCTGTAAAGAATTATTAATGTCAGAGTCTGTCTCTTTAAAGCTGAAGACCCTTAGAGGTAAGCCATGTTAGAATAGTCATGGATACAATAAGGAAGGAGACTGGTGCCTAGGCTGGAATTTACCATGTAAAGAATTAATTTATTTCAGGTGCTTATGATGTTAATTGTTATTTAAAAAGTTCTTTGGCAGAGGGGCAAATTAGACTTTCCCTGTTCGTGATGTAACCTATTCAGGAAATTTCTCTAAAGTTGTGTTCTCTGATATTTTTATAAGTTATCTCTGTATAAAGCTGAATTTGTCTTAAGAATGTTGTAACGGTCAGGGGCGCCTGGGTGGCTCAGTGGGTTAAGCCTCTGCCTTCGGCTCAGGCCATGATCTCAGGGTCCTGGGATCAAGTCCCACATCTGCTCTCTGCTTGACAGGGAGCCTGCTTCTTCCTCTCTCTCTCTCTGCCTGCCTCTCTGCCTAATTGTGATCTCTCTCTGTCAAATAAATAAATAAAATCTTTAAAAAAAAAGAATGTTGTAATGGTCTTGGAACGTATTGCTTGTCATTCATTGGTGTTGAAGAAACCTCTCTTGGCAGATGTCCTAAGAACATAAATATAATAAGTTAATTATATAATCTAAAATTTATTCTGCTTTAATACCTATAAATGATATGATTATTCAGAATGCCCTAAAATGATTCCATAATTAGATCTGTTGAAGGTATGTTCATAAATGTGAACAAGATTAAATAAAAGGTATTTGGGAGTTAGGCTAAACTATACAAATTTGCATGCTTACCTCCCCACCCACCCCACTCTATTAAAAATGTTTTTGGGAAGGCACTTAAGTTACTGAGATTTGATTTTTTTTTTTTAACATGAACATTTCTTAAGTTTTTATGGGCAGAGAAGGCTTAGGTTATGTTCAATGTAAGGTATTTAAAAATAAGGAAATACTGCAAATTATTTCTTCTGTAGCAATCAGTGGAAATGATCAAACATCTTGAGACAATTTATATTATGATGAAATAAAATTTAAAATTACAAATGACTTAAAAATTTAGCCAGACTAAATTGGTACTTCTTGAAATTTCAAAAGTAGTTTAAAAAACAATGCTCAGTATGTCGTGACATCTGTCATATTTCCTAAAAGTAAACATTTGTTTTCTCTGACATAAGAATTCAATTTGGAGGGACGCCTGGGTGGCTCAGTTGGTTAAGCAGCTGCCTTCGGCTCAGGTCATGATCCCAGCATCCTGGGATCGAGTCCCGCATCGGGCTCCTTGCTCGGTGGGGAGCCGCCTTCTCCCTCTGCTTCTGCCTGCCTGTCTGCCTGTGCTCGCTCTCTCTCTGACAAATAAATAAATTTTTAAAAAAAGGAAAAAAAAAGAATTCAATTTGGAAAGTGACTTTCTAAACCCTGCTAATTGCATTTGATCTCTAATTCTGACTGTAAAAATGTCTTAGTAATACATGTAATTTTTACTTTCAACCTCTATGTTTATCCTTTAAATTTAGAAAAATTAAGCTCTTTGCATACTTAATAGGAAAGTATTAAGTGGGTGCCTGGGTGGCCAGTCGGTTAAGCATCTGTAGGTCATGATCCCGGAGTCCCAGGATTGAGTTCCTTGTCAGACTCCCTGCTCAGTGGGGAGTCTGCTTCTCCCTCTGACCCTTCCGACTCTCATGCTTTCTCTCTTGCTCTCTCACAAATGAATAAATAAAATCTTTTTTCTTTTTAAAGATTTTATTACTTATTTGAGAGAAAGAGAGAGAGAAAGAGCAAGAGCAGGGGGGAGAGGAAGAAGCAGGCTCCCTGCTGAGCAGGGAGTCTGACGTGGGGCTCTATCCCAGGACCCTGGGATCATGACCTGAGTGGAAGGCTTAACCAACTGAGCCACCTAGGTTCCCCACAAATGAATAAATAAGATCTTAAAAGAACTAATCAAATTTGTTTGCTTCTCATACAAAAATATGCTCTATAGGGGTGCCTGGGTGGCTCGGTGGGTTAAGCCTCTGCCTTTGGCTCAGGTCACGATCTCAGGGTCCTGGGATCGAGCCCCGCATCAGGCTCTCTGCTCAGCGGGGAGCCTGCTTCCCCTCTCCTCTGCCTGCTGCTCTGCCTACTTGTGATCTCTCTGTCAAATAAATAAGTAAAATCTTTAAAAAATTTTTGAAAAAAAAATATGCTCTATGTAGAATTTTTAATTTTTTTGTGTGTTCAATTTTTTTGTTTTCATCTGAGTATTATTATAAGGCTTGTTTTTACATTTGGTGATATATGTATATATATATACACACACATATACACACATACACACTTATTATACTTTTTCTAGTTTTTTGTGCTGTTCTAATCTGCTTATTTTAGTTTATTAGTAGTGACAATGCTCAAAGGTAACAACTATAATAATGAGTATCCTAACATACAAATCAAGCTCTGGAATGAGAAATATGGACATATAGAGGCTCTAGGCTGAACTGGAATAATTCTTTTTACCACATTCAAAAATTTTCCTTTTGTATTATTAAGGAATATTTTATCCTCTTGTTGAGTGTGTCTCTCCCCTCCTAATGTTTTATCAGTGTGCTTTTTATTTCTTTCCCTTATTACACTGGCAAGGACCTTTTTACAATGTTGAAAAAGTGTAAGAGGAAGATCCTGGCCCTGATTCCAGTCATGGGAGAAACATACTCAATCTTACAGCATTAAGTATGATGTTTTTGTGTTGTAGAATACTCCTTATTAAATTGAGGAAAAAACCTTCTCATTTGCTGAGTTTTTATTGTGAACATTTGTTAAATTTTGTCAGATGTATTTCTCATGTAAGTTGAAAAGTTTTTTTCCCTTAGAATGTTAGTATGGTAGGTCACATTGATTTTGTTTTTTAAGATTTTATTTATTTGACAGAGAGAGAGAGATCATAAGTAGGCAGAGAGAGAAGGGGAAGCAGGCTCCCCACTGAGCAGAAAGCCTGATGTGTGGCAGGTGAGCCTGGTGGTGGGTATTGAGGAGGGCACGTACCAAATGGAGCACAGGATGTGGTGCGTAAACAATGAATCTTGGAAAATTGAAAAAATAAAAAAATATATAAAGTTTAAATAAAAATAAAAAGTAAAAAAATGCATAACAAAATTTGCCATTTTAACCATTTTTAAAAAAAAGATATATTTATTTATTTGACAGAGATCACAAGTAGGGCAGGCAGAGAGGAGGACCAGGCTCCCTGCTGAGCATAGATAGAGACCGTCGTGGGGCCCGATCCCAGGACCCCAAGATCACGACCCGAACCGAAGTCAGAGGCCCCAATCCACTGAGCCACCCAGGCGCCCCCATTTTAACCATTTTTAAATGTACAATTACATATATGTAATTATGTACTACTACATTTTCATGTATCCATTTTTTGATCGATCCTTGGGTTCTATCTTTTGGCCACTGTGAAAATGCCATTACAGAACATTGACATACAAATTCATGTTGGAGTCCCTCTTTTGGTTATAAACCTAGGAGTGGAATTGTTGGATCATATGGTTATTTTATATTTGCCTTTTGAGGAACTGCCAAACTATTTTTCATAGTGGTAACTGACTACCCCAGATTCACTCCCACCAGCAATGTACATGATTCAACAATTTCCCCACATCCTGGCCAGTGCTTTTTTGTTTGTTTTAGTATTATAGCTATCCTAGTAGTGGTATCACATTATAGTTTTGATGTACATTTGCCTAATGACTGATGAGGTTGAACATCTTTACGTACGTATTCACCATTTTTGTATATCTGGAGATGTGTCTGTTCAACTCCTTTGCCTATTTCAAATTGGGTGATCTTTTGTTATAGGAATTCTTTATATCTTCTGCATATCAGGTGATTAACAAATATTTCCTCCCATTCTGTATATTGTGTTTTCATTTTTTTTTTGTTGTTGTTTTGCTTTTTTGATAATGTCCTTGATGCACAGGTTTAAATTTTTTTCTTAAAATATAACAAAGATACAATGTCATGTTAGTTTCAGATGTGCAACATATTGATTTGACAGTTCTTTTCTTTTTTAAAGATTGATTGATTGATTGATTTGACAGAACGTGAGGAGGGTGAATAGGAGAGGGAAGAAGGAGAAGCAGGCCCCCCACTGAGCAGGGAGCCTGATGCAGGGCTCAATCCCAGAACCCTGGGATCGTGACCTGAGCTGAAGGCAGACACTTAACCAAGTGAGCCACACAGGCGCCCCTGACTTGACAGTTCTATACATTATTCAGTGCTCACCACAATAAATGTAGCCACCATCTGTCACAGTATGTTATTACAATATTATTGACTGTTCCCTATTTCTTACTGTTTCAGTTTTGGTAGTTTCTAAGTTTCTGGGAATTTATCCATTTCTTCCAGATTGTTTAATCTGTTGGCATATAATTGCTCATAATATGTTCTTTTTTAAAAATAAGATTTTATTTATTTGTTTGAGAGATGGAGTGCATGAGCACACAAGCAGTGGAGAGGAGCAGAGGGAAAGAAGAGAAGCAGGCTCACCGCTGAGCAGGGAGCCTGACACAGAGCTCCATCCCAGGACCCTGAGATCATGACCTAAGCTGAGCACAGATGCTTAACCAACTGAGACACTCAGGCTCATAATACATTCTTAAAATAACAATTTGTATTTCCTTGGTGTTAGTTGTGATCTCTTCTCTTTCATCCATGATTTTATTAATTTGGGTCTTTCTCTTTTGTTTTTGATGAGTCTGAATAGGGGTTTATCAATCTTATTGATTCTTTCAAAGAACCATCTTCTAGTTTTATTGATCTCTTCTACTAGAAGAGATCTTTTGGTTACTATTTCATTGATTTCTGCTCTAATCATTATTTCTTGTCTCGTGCTTGGTTTAGGCTTTATTTGCTGTTCTTTCTTCAGCTCCTTTAGGTGTAAGACTAGCTTGTGTATTTGAGAATTTTCTAGTTTCTTGAGAAAAGCTTGTATTACTATGTACTTCCCTCTTAGACTGCCTTTGCTGTCTAAAGATTTTGCTGTCCAAAGATTTTGAACAGTTGTGTTTTCATTTTTGTTTCCATGATATTTAGAATTCTTCTTTAATTTCCTGGTTGTTCCATTCATTCTTTAGTAGGATGCCCTTTAACCTCCAAGTATTTGAATTCCTTCCAAATTTCCTTTTGTTATTGAGTTCAAGTTTTAAAGCATTGTGGTCTGAAAATATGTGAGGAATAATCCCAGTCTTTTGGTGCCAGTTGAGACCTGCTTTGTGACCCAATATGTGATCTGTTCTGGAGAATGTTCCATGTGCACTCAAGATGAATGTATATTTTGGGGTGCCTGGGTGGCTCAGTCATTAAGCATCTGCCTTCAGCTCAGGTCATGATCCCGGGGTCCTGGGATCAAGGCCCACATTGGGCTCCCTGCTCAGTGGGAAGCCTGCTTCTCCTCCCACTACCTCTGCTTGTGCTCCATCTCTCTCTCTCTCTGTCAAATAAATAAATAAATAAATAATCTTAATAAAAAAATAAAATACAAATTGAATATCCCTTAAAAAAAAAAGAATGTATATCTGTTGCTTTAGGATGGAATGCTCTGTATGTATCTGTGAAGTCCATCTGGTCCAGTGTGTCATTCAAAGCCCTTGTTTTCTTGTTGATTTTCTGCTTAGATGATCTCTCCATTGCTGTGAGTGGGGTGTTAAAGTTCCCTGCAATTATTGTATTATTATCAATGTATTTAATTTTGTTATTCATTGGTTTATATAATTGGCTGTTCCCAAGTTAGGTGCATAAATATTTATAATTGTTAGATCTCCTTGTTGGATAGACCCTTTAGGTGTGATAGAGTGTCACTCTTCATCCCTTACTACAGTCTTTGGTTTAAAATCTAATTTGTCTGATACAAGGATTGCTACCCCGGCTTCCTTTTGATGTCCATTAGCATGATAAATGGTTCTATACCCCTCACTTTCAATCTGGAGCTGTCTTTGAATCTAAAATCAATCTTGATAGCATATTGATGGGTCTTTCGTTTTTATCCAGTCTGATACCCTGTGTCGTTTGATTGAAGCATTTAGCCCATTTACATTAAGAGCAACTATTGAAATATGTGAATTTAGTGCCATTGTATTCCCTGTAAAATCACTGTTTCTGTGTATTGTCTCTGTTCCTTTCTAGTCTATGTTACTATAGGGCTCTCTCTCCACTTAGAGGATCTCCCTTAATATTAATGATTAAGTGATCACAAATTCTTTTAGTTTCTGTTTGTCTTGGAAGCTCTTTATCTCTCCTTCCAGTTTGAATAACAGCCTTGCTGGATAAAGTATTCTTGACTGCATGTTTTTCTCATTTAGTGCCCTGAATATATTATGCCAGCCTTTTCTGGCCTGCCAGGTCTCTGTGGATAGGTCTGATATTAGTCTGATGTTCCCTCCTCTGTAGGTAAGAAGCCTCTTGTCTTGAGCTGCTTCCAAGATTTTCTCTTCTTTCATCTAAAACTTGTAAGGTTCTTTTTTTTTTTTAACCTTTTAAAAATTATTTATTTATTTATTTGTTAGAGATCACAATTAGGCAGAGAGACAGGCAGAGAGAGAGGGAAGCAGGCTCCCTGCTGAGCAGAGAGCCCGATGTGAGGCTCGATCCCAGGACCCTGAGATCATGACCTGAGCCAAAGGCAGAGGCTTAACCCACTGAGTCACCCAGGCACCTCTAAAATGCAAGGTTCTTATGCGTCCGGGTGTTGATCTGTTTTTATTGATTTTGAAAGGGGTTCTCTGTGTCTCCTGGACTTGAATGCCTATTTCCTTCCCTAGATTAGGGAAGTTCTCATCTATGATTTGCTAAAATATACCTTCTATCCCTCTCTTCTTCTTTTGGAACCCCAGTTATTCTACTTTGTTTCAGTTATGGCATGGGTGATTTCTCAAAGCCTCCCCTCATGATTCATTAGTTGTTTTTCTCTCTTTTCCACAGCTTCCTTACTTTCCATCATCTTGTCTTCTATGCCACTGACTATCTCTTCTGCCTCATTTTACCCTAGCCATTAGAGCATCCATTTTAGACTGCATCTCAGTTAAAGCATTTTAAATTTTGGCCTGATTAGATTTTAGTTATTTTATTTCTGCACTATGGGATTCTCTAGCATCTTTTATGCTTTTTATCAAGCCCATCTAATATCCTTATAATCGTTATTCTAAATTGTAGGTTTGACATTTACTTATATCCATATTGATTAAATCTGTGGCAGAGAGTATTGCCTCTGGTTCTTTCTTTTGTTGCAAATTTCACCTTCTAGTTATTTTGTTCAGAGAAGAATAGATGAATGAAAGAACAAAATAAAAAATATCAAACCATGACCCCACAGGAATATATACTAGACAAATCCAAAGAGATCAGAAACCAAAAAAAGAAAAAAGGGGAAAAAGAGAATATAATCTAACAGACACTACATCCCAGAATTGTAAAGAAAGAAAAACATATATATACAAAAGTAAAATTGAATACAGTGAAAGGAACACAAAAAAGAAGACTATATCTATAAAATGTAAAAATGAAAATTTTAAAAAGACATAAAGAGTTGATAAAATAAGCTAGTTGAAAAGGAAAAAATAAAATTTTAAATTGAAAGAGTAAGGACTCGAAAAAACCTTGAATTCTTCTTCTTCTTCTTCTTCTTCTTTTTTTTCATTTAAAAACATCACTTCTGGGATGCCTGGGTGGCTCAGTTGGTTAAGCGGCTGCCTTCGGCTCAGGTCATGATCACAGCATCCTGGGATTGAGTCCCGCTTTGGGCTCCTTGCTCGGCAGGGATCCTGCTTCCCCCTCTGCCTCTGCCTGCCACTCTGTCTGCCTGTGCTCGCTCTCTCGTGCTCTTTCTCTCTCTCTCTGACAAATAAATAAAATCTTAAAAAAAATTAAATAAATAAAAAAATAAAGCATCACTTCTTTATTTCAAAGGAAAAATAAAAGGCCCTCCAACCCTTTCCAAAAAAACCCGATAATAATAATGACAATAATAAAAAAATCCTATTAGAAACCATAAAAAATCACTGAGAGTTTGAGTATTACATTCTTTAAAAAAAATTTTTTTTAATTTATTTATTTGTTAGAGAGAGAGAGAGCGAGTACAGGCAGACAGAGTGGCAGGCAGAGGCAGAGGTAGAAGCAGGCTCCCCACCGAGCAAGGAGCCCGATGTGGGACTGGATCCCAGGACGCTGGGATCGTGACCTGAGCTGAAGGCAGCTGCTTAACCAACTGAGCCACCCAGGCGTCCCGAGTATTACATTCGTCAAGTATGCTGTTTGGATTTTTTGTTTTTTTAAGTTGGTGACTATACACATATTTAAAAAAACCTTAAAAGTGCGGCCAAGGGATTTTGCTTCAAATTAAGTATTTAGAGGATTACTTCAAAATACTGTAGTAGGGTTTTGCAGTGATCCTTTGGGGCATGATGCTCTCACTTTTGTATCCTAGCAAAGGTTAAGGGACGAGGTTCAAAAGTGATCATACTTCAGGGTTAGCATGAGTGGCCAACTTGTATGAGAAAGCCAGGGAGAGATCCATGTGTTCTTCCACAGGCAAGGACAATCCACCCTGAATACAAAAATTCAGACATAGAATGTAGCAGGATTTCACAGTAAAGTTAGTCTGGGATGGGGGAGAGCCCAGATGAGGCAAGGTTTTAGGTTTAACTGGTTTCCCCTAATCAGATTTTTGCATCTTTTTAGTGGGTTTTAGTGCAGTCCTTCAAGCCACAATTTAGAATGCCCTCCAGTGTGCTCTAGATTGTTGGTTCATATTAAAGGACTGTTTAAGATTTGCATCCCAAGGAATATCATGCTACATAAAAATGATTCAAGATTTTTGCCCAAAAAACTTCTAGGATAAAATCTAAAAAATACTATTGCAATTATGTTTCTTGAAGGAAAAAAAAACATTCTAAGTGCAAACAGATTCACTCAACTCTTTTGTTGTAGAAAACTTCAGAGTAGGTAAGTTGTTATCTAATTCTTTGCTGCATGCACTCGCTAGAGGGTAGGGAAGCACTGCCTTCTCGTTCTAGCGTCATCTGGGGAAGGAGAAGAACCATTCCACATAGCTGAAGAGGGCATCCCAGTGCTTCCAGAGAAAGGCAATGAAAACCACAAGGACGGGACGTCTGGGTGGCTCAGTTGGTTAAGCGGCGCCTTCGGCTCAGGTCATGATCCCAGCATCCTGGGATCGAGTCCCACATCGGGCTCCTTGCTCAGCAGGGAGCCTGCTTCTCACTCTGCCTCTGCCTGCCACTCTGTCTGCCTGTGCTCGCTCGCTCTGTAACAAATAAATAAAATCTTAAAAAAAAAAAAAGAAAAGAAAACCACAAGGAATAAAGTGCTGAATGCCCTGTTGCCAGTCTTCATGAGAGGAACCATGCAGTTGGCTATTGTGGAGACAAAGACCAAAAGGACCGCCATGACTGCCAGAAGGATGTTGATGAGTTTGCCTAGAAGGTTCCGGGCAGTGGCATTCTCCAGCCCTTCCAGTTATACCACCACCTGCTGCTGCTGCAGCTCCTTCTTGGAGATGCGGGTCTGGAACGGCTCCAGGGCCTCCTGGATGTCCCAGGCCCATTCATAGGACCGAAATACAACTTTCTCTTCCATGCTGGCCAATTCCTGCTTCAAGTTTAAGATTTCATTCTGATGGAGTTCCGTCATTTAGTTGTTCTTCTAATCGTTCACATCTGTATCGCTCATCTTGTAAGGCCTGCATTATTACTGAATAGTGTCTCTGATAATGTTCTTTGAGGGTCTCAAAGGATTCCTCTAGCCTGGTCTGTGTTTCCTGGATCTCCTGGATCTCATGTAGTAGTGCATCTAATCCTGAGCTCTGCATGTCCAGGGTGTCTGGGAGCTGGACGCTCCTACAGCAGTGCCTCCAGTGGTGCTGTTGGCTCCCACCGAGCCTGACGTGGCAGTAGAGCAATCTTCCTCACTACCATATTTTGGGCTTGATTGAAAGTTTGAAACCAGCCCCCCAACCCTTTCCCCCATCATCCACTTGCCCTTCCTCTAAAGGGTCCTTCAGGTTAGGGATATTGTCGGCACTGCCAAATTTATTCCAAATTAGTGAGGCAATCTCTCTGGGTTTTGAGACTACAGCCCCTGACACTGAATGGGTCACCTGGGAGAAGCTAGAAAGTCCACCTTTGACACTGTCCACCACACCTTCACTGAAGCCAGTCACCTTTGCTCCCACATCCTTCAGACCCTGGTGCATGTCCCTGAAGACATCTTTCGGCTGACCAGAAATCCCATTCTGCTCCACCTCTTGGAGATTTCTGTGGTAGTGCTCAAGCTTCTTTTGCAGACGGAGGATGGTTTGGGCAGACTTCTGGTTCTTCTCAAAGACCTGCTTGATGCGGGCAGCCTGCTGCTTGTCTGCACCGTTGGCAGATAAGTCAAGTACTCAGCAACATTGTCGTCCCGGGCTGTTTGTGCAATCTTGATCTGTTCTGTGAGCTTCAGGATTTTCTGCTGCAGGTGAGCAAGAGCAGCCTTTGCGTGTTGAGGGTCTGGTGTTCCATCCACAGGGTCTGTGTGGAAGCTGCCATCGGTGCTGGAGGCCACTGCTCTGCTTACTTCCATCTGCTAGATCTGCTCTGCAGTTGCCTCATCCCCTGGCAGACATGCAGCAGCAGCACAAGCTATTTCCATCATAGCAGAGCTGGTTGGAGCATCAGTTGTGGATGAAGACCTGGCTCTGCCCGACAGTATAACAGCTGCCGTCTCCCGGCCAGATTTCCTGTTGATTTGGGGACTTCCCTTTGGGGTCTTTGGTTTGCCCCACCTGTTATGTGAGCTCGCCCCCCTCTTCATCTTGGGTGGCACTCGGATCTGCTGCAGGACACGATTCAGAGCTGTGGGGTGGGTGGGAACACCATCAATCTCACACATGCGTTCTGCTTTTCCAGATCCGTTTCAGGTTCTGGATCTACCTGAAATTGTTGCACATTGTGTGGAGACACTGATGACCTCCTGTGCTGGTGCTGGAAGAGATGCTTCAAACCTTGGCCAATCACATTAATGTTCTCCAAAGCATTGTAGGTCATTTCATACAACTTTTGTTCTGATTCTGTCTGCTTTCTGGCCTCTGCATCTTGGGATTTGCCTCCAGGAGCAGGGCCCTCATATAACTGTTCACTGCCTGAAGGCTCCATCAATAAATTTAACATGCTTATTTGCAAACTCAAAAACTTTTAAACACACCAAGCCTGTCAAATTAGGTAGGCATTGGGGCGCCTGGGTGGCTCAGTGGGTTAAGCCTCTGCCTTCAGCTCCGGTCATGATCTCCGGGTCCAGGGATGGAGCCCGGCATTGGGCCTTCTGCTCAGCGGGGAGCCTGCTTCCCCCTCCCTCTCTCTGCCTGCCTCTCTGCCTGCTTGTGATCTCTCTCTCTGTCAAATAAATAAAATCTTAAAAAAAAATTAGGTAGGCATTTGCTTCAACAGTAACTACACATGCAGCTGTGAGGCAGAGGCTTCATGCCTATCTTTATCCCTCTTCCTCAAGCACTCCTAAGGTGTACAGGAATCCTTTTAGGACAAGCCGCGGGGAGGGGAGCAGCACCTGGCATCTCTGCAGTGCAGTGGCTTGAGCTCAAGTGCTGGTTCCTTCCGTTGTGGCAGCCCTGCCAGGTCCATCTCCCCCCAACCACCCCCTGCCCGGCCCTCGCCGCTGTGCCACCACAGCCACCACTGCCGCCTGAGCCCCGGCCTTGAATTCTATATATTGTATAATTTTCTCCTAGTGCACGGGTGTTTCAGTTCTGTGTGATACATAAACTTGGTATTAGTCTGATGTTCCAGCTGGTCTTCTAGGGGAGGGCCCTGCTGCACTGATTCTCAGATGTCTTGGTCTCGGGGAGCTGCACCGCCCTTTGCCAGGAGGCCAGGCTCAGCATAAACTGTTTTCAGTTGCTCTCCATGGCTTTTGTTCCCTGAAGGTTTTCTAAGCCACTTCAGAGGATAAAAAGAAAAATGGTGGTGCCCCAATCTCCAGCCCCAGAGCTGAAAGATCCCAGCCCCTTCTCTTCGGTAAACCCTTAGGGAAAAGCAGTCAATCTCGTGTGTGCACCAAACTCTGCAGGCTCCTGTGGTGTGCACCCCTGTCAGTTCTCCTGAGGGAAGGACCAGTGTCTCACGTCGGTTCTGCCGCTTGTTTGGCTTTTGCTTGGGGTGCAGTCACTGGGATGTGCTGCGGTTGATGGTTTATGGCAACACTGAGCTAAGAGCCCACTCTGGGGGCTCTCTGATTGTAGCTGGCTTCCCTGTTCTGTTGCTTGGGAACTCTGCTGACTCAGGCGCTCCCATTCTTTCTGTGACCCCAGGGATCCAGAGACCACACTGTTTCATTAAGGATTCTGCCCTGTGTTGCCACCTGAGCACCTTTTAGGCAGGGATGTCCCTCACCGAGCAGACTTCTGAAAGTTCCAATTTTCTGCTTCACTGTTGTGTCAACTTTCCTATAGCCAACTTATGGAGGCTCCCTCCCCTCACTGTTTATCTTCCAATATATCCCCTCAGATTCATGTCTCCGCAGCTTCTACCTTGCAAAAAGTGGTTGCTTATGTATTTGTAGAATTGCAACAGTTCTTTTCTTAGCTCTCTGGTTGAATTCACAAGTGTTCAGAATGATTTGATAGATATCTAGTTGAATTCAAGGGACCAGATGAAGTAGGGTCCCCTACTCTTCCAGCATCTTCCTTTCTCTGATTTTCATATTTTGAACCACCTTTGAATTCTCGAGATAAATCCCACTTGATCAGGATATTTAATCTTAATGCATTGTGGAATTTGCTTTGCTAATTTTTTTTAAGACTTTATTTATTTATTTGACAGACAGAGTTCACAAGTAGGCAGAGAGGCAGGCAGAGAGAGAGGGGGAAGCAGGCTCCCTGCCGAGCAGAGAGCCTGATGCGGGGCTTGATCCCAGGATCCTGGGATCATGACCTGAGCCGAAAGCAGAGGCTTTAACCCACTGAGACACCCAGGCACCCCCGTTTGCTAATATTTTGTTGAGTATTTTTGCCTCTGTGTTCATTTGGGATATTGGCCAGTAATTTTCTTGTAGTGTCCTCTTATTTTGATAATGCTGGCCTTGTAAAATGACTTTGGAAGTGTCCCCTCTTCATTTTTTGGGAAGAGTTTGGGAAGGGTTGGTATGAATTCTTTAGATTTTTCATAGAATTCAGCAGTGAAACCACCTGGTCCTGGAATTTTCTTTGTTGGGAGGTTTTTTACTAGTAATCTCCTTACTAGTAATCTCCTTACTAGTAAATGGACTGTTCAGATTTTCTATTTCTTTATATTCAGTCTTGGTAAGTTGTATGTTTCTAGAAATTTATCCATTTCTTCCAGATTGTCCAATTAGTAGGTGTTTAATTATTTATTATAGTCTCTTTTGATCTTTTGTATTTCCATTAAATCAGTCATAATGTCTCCTCTTTCATTTCTAATTTTATTTATTTGAGTACTCTCTATTTTCTTAATAAGTCTAGCTAAAGGTTTCTCTATTTTGTTTATATTTTCAAAAGCCAACTTAGTTTCATTGATCTTTTCTATTGTCTTCTGGTCTCTATTTCATTTTTTTCCATTCTGATCTTTATTTCCTTCCTTCTAACTTTGGATTTAGTTTGTTCTTTTTTCTTTTCTAGTTCCTTGAGATGTAAAGTGAAGTTGTTTGAGATCTTTTTTGTTTCTTAAACTAGGTGTTTATTTCTATAAACTTCCCTCTTGCAACTGTTTTATTTTTATTTATTTATTTATTTATTTATTTATTTTTATTTGACAGAGAGAGATCACAAGCAGGCAAGAGAGGCAGGCAGGGAGAGAGAGGAGGAAGCAGGCTCTCTGCGGAGCAGAGAGCCCGATGTGGGGCTCGATCCCAGGACTCTGGGATCACAACCCCAGCCGAAAGCAGAGGCTTTAACCCACTGAGCCACCCAGACGCCCCTTGCAACTGTTTTATAGCATCCCATGGGTTTGATATGTTGTGGTTTCATTTTCATTTCATTTTTTCAAGGTATTTCTTGATTTCCCTATTGATTTCTTCTCTGACCCATTAGTTGTTTAGAAGCACGTGTTTAATTTCCACATATCTGTGAATTTCCGGCTTTTTTCCTGTTAATTGATTTCTAGTTTCATGCCGTTGCGGCTGGAAAAGATACTTGGCCTGATTTTAATCTTTTTAAATTTGATAAGACTGGTTCTGTGGCCTATCATTTTATCTATCTTGGAGAATGTTCAGTGTGCATTTGAGAATGATATATATTCTGCTCCTATTGGATGAAATGTTCCACATATATTTGTTATAACCATTTGGTCCATGGTATGATTCAAGTACAATGTTTTCTTATTTGTTTTCTGTCTGGATGATCTATCCATAGTTGAAAGTGAGGTTTGGAAGTCCCCTGCTTTTATTGTATTATTGTCTGTTTCCTCCTTTGGAACTGATAGTATTTGCTTAATATATTTTGGTACTTTGATGTTGGCTGTATGTATATTTATGAATGTTATGTCTTCTTGATGAGTTTACCCTCTTATTTTATAATGACCATCTTTGTCTCTTATTACAGTTTTTGGCTTAAAGTTTCTTTTGTCTGATTTTAGTATAGATACCCCTGCTCTCCTTTGGTTTCCACTTGCATGGGATATCTTTTGCCATATTTTCACTTTGAATCTGTGTGTGTCCTTAGAGCTGAGGTGAGTCTTTTTAAGCAGGATATTGTTGGGTTTTGTTTCTTTTTAATCCACCTAGCCATTCCATACCTTTTGATTGTAGAATGTGATCCATTAACACTTAGAATAATTACTGATGGGTAAGAACTTGCTAATACCATCTTAATGTCTTCCTCATTTCTTCCTGACTTCCTTCTAAGTTGATGTTTTTCCATAGTAGTATGCATTGATTTCTTTCCCTTTATCTTTTCTGTATTTATTATAGATTTTTCTTTGTGGTTGTTATGAAGTTTACATAAGATATCTTATAATATGTCTATTTTCTGCCAATATTTGATCATATACAAATAGTCTATCCTTTTACTCTCCCCTTTTACATTTTTGATGTCACCATTTACATTTTGCTTATGGTGTATTCATTAACAAATTGTTGAAGCTGTAACTATTTTTAATACCTTTGTTTTAAAATCTTTATTCTAGAGTTAATTAACATATCATCATATTACAGTATTAAAGTATTTTGAATCTAACTTTATGCTTATCTTTATCCCAGTGTGTTGTACATTTTCATGTTACTAAGTAGTGTCTTTTTTTTCAGTTTGAAAAACTTTTCTGCCTTTCTTGTAAGGCAGGTTTAGTGGTGATCGATTCTCTCTGCTTTTGTTTATTAGGGAATGTCTTTTTGTCTTCAACTCTGAAGGACAACTTTGCTGGGTAAAGTATCCTTGGTTGGCAGTTTCTTTCTTTTAGCTCTGTGATTATATCATCCTATTCTCCTCTGGCCTGTAAAGTGTCTGCTGAGACATCTACTGATAGCTTTATGTGGGTTCCCTAGTATGAGAGAATATTTTTCTCCTGCTGTTTTAAAAATTTTGTTTTTGTTTTTAGATAGTTTTATGTCTTGGAGAAGAGCATTTTGGATAGTTTGAGGTTTGCTATTTGCTTCATGAACTTGTATGACCAAATCTCTCTCCATGTTTGGAATGTTCTCAGCCATTATTTATTGAAATAAGTTTTTACTCCTTTCAACTTCTCTTCTCCTTATGGGACTCCAATAGTATACATAGTATTTCTTTTGATGATTCTTTGTTGAATTTTTGTATTTTGTTCTTATATTATTTTTCTGGTGTTAATTTTTTTTAAAAAACCTGTATTCTCTTGTAGCTCTCTGAGTATTTGTAGAACTATTACTTTAAATTCTTTGTATTATCATCAATAAATTCAGTAAAATTTCAGGATATAAAATCAACAGACAAAAATCAGTACCATTCTATACATTAGTGAATAGAATAGGGGTGCCTGGGTGGCTCAGTGGGTTAAAGCCTCTGCTTTCGGCTCAGGTCATGATCCCAGGGTCCTGGGATCGAGCCCCACATCAGGCTCTCTGCTCCATGGAGAGCCTGCTTCCTCCTCTCTTTCCCTGCCTGCCTCTCTTGCCTACTTGTAATCTCTGTCAAATAAATAAATAAAATCTTAAAAAAAATGAGTAGAATAATGAATTTTCTTTTTTTTAAAAGATTTTATTTATTTATTTGAAAGAGAGAGTGAGAGCACAAAGAGGGGGAGAGTCAGGGGGTCAGGGAGAGCTTGATGTGTGGCTTGATCCCAGGACCTCGAGATCATGACCTGAGCTGAAGTCAGATGCTTACCTGACTGAGACACCCAGGCACTCCCATTTTTTTTTTGAGTTTTTATTTAAATTCCAGTTAGTTAGCATACAGTGTAATATTAGTTTCAGGTGTATAATATAGTTATTCAACACTTCTATTAAATATGCAGTGCTCAACACAGCAAGTACACTTTTTAATCCATCATCACCTATTTTACCTATGCCCCCACCAAACTCTCCCTGTTAACTATCAGTTTGTTCTCAATAGTTAAGAGTCTGGTTCTTGGTTTGTCTTTCTCTCTTTCCCCCCTTTGTTGGTTTGTTTTGTTTCTTAAATCCCACATATGAGTGAAATCATGGTATTTTTATTTCTCTGACTGACTTATTTTGCTTAGCATACTCTCTAGCTCCATCTATGTCATTGCAAATGCCAAGATTCCATTCTTTTTTATGGCTGAGTAATATTCCATCATATATGTATGCCACAGATTTATCCATTCATCTGTTGATGGATACTTGGTCTGTTTCCATATCTTGGCTATTGTAGATAATGCTGCTATCAACATTGGGGTACATGTATTCTTTTGAATTAGTGTTTTTGTACCCTCCTGGTAAATACCTAGGAGTGCAATTGTTGGATTGTAGGGTAATTCTATTTTTAACTTTTTGAGGAAACTCCACACTGTTCTCCAGAGTATCTGCATTATTTTGCATTCCCACCAACAGCACAAGATGCTTCCCCTTTCTCCACATCCTTGCTAGGACTTGTTTCTTCTGTTGTTGATTTTCACCATTCTGACAGGTGTGAGGTGATATCTCATAGTTTTGATTTATATTTCCCTGATGATGAGTGATGTTGAGCATCTTTTCATGTGTCTGTTGGCCATCTGTATGTCTTCTTTGGAAAAATGTCTATTCATATCTTCTGCCTATTTTTTAAAAAAAGATTATTTATTTATTTATTTGGCAGAGAGTGAGAGAGACAGCAACAGAGGGAACAAAAGCAGGGGAGTAGGATAGGGAGAGCAGGCTTCCCACTGAGCAGGGAGCCTGATGTGGGGCTCAATCCTAGGACCCTGGGATCATAACCTGAGCCAAAAGCAGTTGCTTTACCAACTGAGCCACCCAGGTGCCCCTCTTCTGCCTATTTTTTAATTGGATTATTTTTGGGGGTGAAATTGATAAGTTTGATAAAGTCTCTATATATTTTGAACACTAACACATTATCAGATATGTCATTTGCAAATATCTTCTCCCATTCTGTATGTTGCCTTTTAGTTTTCTTGTTTCCTTTGCTGTGCAGAAACCTTTAATTTTTAATTTCCTTAAATTTTGAAGATTTTATTTATTTATTTTTGAGAAAGAGAGAGTGCTTGGGAGCATGTGAGCAGGGGTGGGGACAGAGGGAGAAGCAGACTCCCTGCTGAGCAGAAAGCCCCATGTGGGACTTGATTTCAGGACCCTAGGATCATGACCTGAGCCAAAGGCAGACACTCAACCAACTGAGCCACCCAGGTGCCCTGAAACTTTTTATTTTGATGAAATCCCAATAGTTTATTTTTGTTGTTGCTCCTCTTGCCTCAGGAGACATATCTAGGAAGAAGTTGCTATGGCTGATGTCAAATGGGTTACTTCCTGTGTTTTCCTCTAGGATTTTGATGGTTTCAAGCCTCACATTTAGGTCTTTAATCCATTTTGAATTTATTTTTGTGTATAGTGTAAGAAAGTGGTCCAGTTTCATTCTTTTGTATGTTGCTGTCCAGTTTTCTCACACCATTTGTTGAAAAGACTGTCTTTTTCCTATTGTATATCTTTTCCTGCTTTGTTAGAGATTAATTGACCATATAGTTGTGGGGAATGACTTTTCTGAAAAAGAAATAAAGCAATTCCACTTATAATAGTATAAAAATAATGAAATACTTGAAGTAAGTTTAAGCAAGAAGATGAAATATCTCTACTCTGAAAACTATAAGACATTGATGAAAGAAATCAAAGAAGACACAAAAAAATGGAAGGATATCCCATGCAGAATAAGAATACTGTTAAAATGTCAATATTACCAAGAGCCATCTATAGATTCAAAGCAATCCCTGTCAAGATTCCAATGGCATTTTTTACAGAAGTAGGAAAAAAACTCCTAAAATGTTTATGGAACCACAAAATTCCAAAAATCAGCCAAAGAAATCCTGAGGAAGAACAAAGCAGGAGACATCACACTTCCTATTTCAAGCGAACTCTATAAAGCTATAATAATCAAAATAATATAGTATTGGCATACAAACAGATCTCCATAGATCCCAGTGAACCCATAGTTAGCCCTAATTCTTTCTACCCATCCTGACCCCCATTATTATGAGTGTGTCTATAAGTGACTTCTGCAACTGCATAGGCTCCTATAGCTAGACTCTATAGTCAAGTGTGTGCACACCACTGGCTCTGATCACCAACACTACCTGCAGTGGTTTCTACCAGTCTTGGAGGTGCCGCTTAAGAGCCCAACAGTCCTTGAAGCCACTGTGGACCTCCTTCAATTCTTGCCAAAAACTACACAGTTGTCAATACAGTGGACTCCGGTGGCCTGAGCCAAAGAGACATCTAACACACGAGGAACTGGTGCCGCCAAATTCCCCTGCGTTGGTGTCCTGCAGGGTTATGAGTTCAAACTCACATTGGGTGTAGAGATTACTAAAAAAATAAACTTTAACACAATTATCGATAGGTAAGGCCTTACCATTGCCATTTTGTTCATTGTTTTCTGGTTGTTTTGTAGATTTTTCTTTTTTCTTATCTTGCTCTCTTCTGTGTTTTGATTCTTTAATTATCAGTATGCTTTGACTTATTTGTCATATTATTTTGTGTACTTGCTATAGTTTTTCCCTTGTGGTTACCATGAGGTACAGAAAACATCCTAAAATTATAACACCCTATTTTAAGCTGATAATAGAATTTCTAAACACTTTTACTTCTCTCTCACTTTTTTGGTTATTGCTGTTAAAATTTACATATTTTTATATCACATACCTAGCAACAGATTATTGTACTTATGGTTGTTTTCACTCTATTCGTTTTTAAAAGATTTTTAAACTAGAATTATAAGTAAATGATGCAACACCATTACTAAATTAGAGTCGAACATTGACAATATATTTACCATTACCAGTTAGTTTTATGCTACCTTTTAATGTTTTTATGATGTTAATTAGCATCCTTTTACTTCCACTCAAAGAACCCTCTACTGTTTTTGTAAGGCAGGTCTAGTAGTAATGAACTCCCTCAGCTTTTGTTAGTTCAGAGAAGTTTTTATCCCTCCTTTGTTTTTTTTGTTTTTCCTCCTTTGTTTTTGAAGGATAGCTTTTGATGGGTATAGTATTTTTTTTAAAGATTTTATTTATTTATTTGTTAGAGAGAGTGAGCACAGGCAGACAGAGTGGCAGGCAGAGGCAGAGGGAGAAGCAGGCTCCCTGCCGAGCAAGGAGCCCGATGTGGGACTCGATCCCAGGACACTGGGATCATGACCTGAGCCGAAGGCAGGCGCCCAACCAACTGAGCCACCCAGGCGTCCCGGGTATAGTATTATTGATGGACCATTCTTTTATTTTGAATATATCATCCCATTCTTTCCCAATCTGAAGTATTTCTGTTGATAAATCTGCCCAGAGTCTTACAGGGGTTCCCTTGTTTGTAACTCTTTCTCTTTTCTCTTGCTGTTTTTCATTTTTTTTCTGTTGTAATTTTTCACAATTCAATTATGTGTCTTAGTGTAGCCCTATTTAAGTTCAACCTATATGGAGTTTTTTGAGCCTCACAGATCTGGATGTCTATTTTTCTCTCCTTCAGGAATTTTTCAGCCATTTTTGCTTTAAATATATTTTCTGTTTCTTTTATCCTTCTGGAATTCCCATAATGTGAATGTTGTTTTGTTTCATTGTGTCTCATAAGTCTCATAGACTTTACTTTTTTTCCATTCTTTTTTCTTTTTGCTCCTCTGACTGGATAATTTGTAATGTCCTATCCTCCTCTTCACAGATTCCTTTTCTGGCATGCTTAAGTCTGTCTTTGAAACTATTGAATTCTTCTGTTCAATTATTGTAATTTTCAACTCTAGGATTTCTGATTTTTTAAAATAATTTCTATAGCTTTGTTGAACTTCTTGTTTGTTCATGCATTGTTTTCTTAAAGTTGTTTAGCTGTCTCTGTGCCCTGTAGGTCATTAAATTTATTTAAGAGGACATTTTGAATTCTTGTCTTTATAGGTATCCATTTTTTTTTAAAGACCAGTTATTGGAAAAAAAAATTAAAAAAAAAAAAAAGAAAAAAAAAGACCAGTTATTGGGTTCTTTTATTGGTGTTATATTTACCTGTTTTTTTGTTTGTTTGTTTGTTTTGTTTTTTGGTGATCCTTGATTCCTTACATTGGTGTCTGTACATTTGAGTAATCAGGTTCCTTAAGAGATTTGCTTTGGCTGTGACAATTCTTTATCAGCCAGCTCAGTTTGGGTTTCTGGGTGTATCTACTGATAATGTTGTTAGGCAGGTGGTCTATTTTTTGTTCCCTTTTTGGGGTTGATGGATTGGGGGGGTGGGTGCCACTAGCAGAGAGCAGTTAGCTAAGTTGGTTTGAATCCCTACCCAAGTGAGCCTGGAGGATGGACTCTGTGGTTGCCTGGTTCTCTGGTCAGGCTTACCAGGTGGTTGTAACTGAATGCTATATTTGGTAGTATATTGGGCCATGAATCAGCTTCCCTACCCTGGCAGGACAGCAGGACATGACCCAGAACATGTATGGTACATTGTTTGGGGACCCAAATCATGCAAGAGTGAACACAGAATTCTATGGTCAGGTGAGGTCACTGGTTATACTCAACAGATGAGGAAAACCATGGCTGTGTTCCCTCTTCAAGTATCACTGTATGCAGGGATGTTGGATAAGCTACATATGTGCTCTGGTTGGTTTATCTGGTCAGGCAGGCTGGGTACTATATTCAACACCAAGCAGTGCTATGAATTAGTTTCTCTGTCTGGATGCAGTGAAGAAGTAACTCTAAAGCTGGTTGAACTCTTTGTTGTCTTAACTCACACCAAGCTGTGGTCCAAGATTCCAAGCCAAACAGGTCCACTGGCTTTGCTCTGAGTGTCACTGGGTCACAGAGCTTCCAGGTATTCTCACCAGCATTTCTGAACAGATGGGTCCAGAAGAGTTAAGAGGTCTTTAATGTGTATTAATCAGCTTAAGAGTTGGGCTATGTTTATTGTTCACTATAGCTGTGGGTACCAGAGAATTCAAACTCCTCTATTGTCTGTGTTTTAACCCCTACCATTACTTTCTAGAGAAGGTCTCCTTAAATAGAGCCTATGCCCTGTAGTTCTTCCAACTGTAATCCAGTGTTGTTGTACTGGTGGTAAGGTGTGGGCGATGGAAAACATTCTTTAATCTTTTGATAATATTTCAGTCTTTTAGTGGTAGAACTGTATTCCTGGGCTGGCTGTTACCTTTCCAAATGTTTCTTGGCTTTTATTCACCCTATAACCCCCTTAAGTGAGACAGGAAGGCTGGAGAGGGGAGGAGTTAGATAAATGTCCTTCCTTCCAAGTAGATAAGGCTCTGGAAATGGCTTTTCCTATGGAGAGTAGGTCTTTGTTAGGGAGGATTGATCTACATCTATTTCAAGATGGTTATTTTTTGGGGCGCCTGGGTGGCTCAGTGGGTTAAGCCTCTGCCTTTGGCTCGGGTCGTGATCCCAGGGTCCTGGGATCAAGCCCCACATCAGGCTCTCTGCTCAGCAGGGAGCCTGCTTCTCCCACCCCCCTCTGTCTGCCTCTCTGCCTACTTGTGGTCTCTGTCAAATAAATAAATAAAATCTTAAAAAAAAAAAAGATGGTTATTTTTCCTCTCGTCTTGCCAGGGCTAATATCTTTTTTCTTGGTTCTTAACCTTGAGAACTTGCTAGGATTCTTTGGAATGCCCATGAAAATGTGTTCCTTTCTCTCCCCACCAAGACTTCAGTCCCAGGAGTTTCTCACTTTCACACTAGTCCATACAGCTTCCAGCATCTTTCGAAATTACCATGTAAGTGTTCTGTTTATGCCATCAGAGTTTCTTCTCAAGGTAAACATCATTACATGATTTTCTGTATTTGCATATCTCTTCAGATTTTAGGGTGGCAATTTGTCCCACAACCTCAATTCTCCAACCAGGCAAGAAAAGTCATTGATTTTTCAGTCTCTTCAGATCTTGTAAGGATGGGAGTGATGATCTCTGAACTCTTATATGTCAGAACTCTTACATGTCAGAAACCAGAAGTCTGATTATGGACTTTAACCATATCTATGAAACACCTTCATAGTAATACCTAGATTCATGTCTGAATAACTAGGGATTGTAGCTTAGTCAAGTGAACACACAGAGCATGGTCTACCCCTTGTCAGCTTGCTACCCTTATACATCTCAAGCTATACTTTATCTCCAATTAAGGTAATAACAAAGTTATACTTCTGCCTAAGTCATACTGATGTGGAGTCTTCCAGTGCAATGGTCAAGAAAGAATTCTTGAGATGTTTACAGGGCAACTTAGTAAGTTTATTTAAGTAGCATGGGGACAGGACCTATGGACAGAAAGAGCTGCACTTTTTGCTGTGTGAAGCTGGTGGTTACATACTTAGCAACCAAAGGGAAGGGGGGCATGCAGGGTGTGTCAGATTATAAAAATTTCTTTGACTTTCTTTGAATTATTACTTGGAAAACTACTTCTGCAAGATTCATCTGGTATATATTGTAGAGGCCACTTTTAGGCAGACTTGAGCAATGGAATATAGAGAGGGCCCACAGTGACCAACTGGCTGAATACAGACAGGCCCATCAGGTGACCCACCTCAAAATATCCATAGACCCTAACTGACCAATGGTCTACTTACAACCAGGCACAGTCACCAAAAAGGGAGAATTCTATACATCGTCATACCTCCTCACCTCCCCCCTTTATGAGACTGACGCGCTACCTACTGCGCTAATGAGGCACCTTCACCTCCCCCCTTTAAAAATAGCCCCCGTCCATTGCCTCTTGGCAGACAGCCTCTCTCCTCTCCTATTCTGCCCATGGCTCCCTTGCAGTGCATTCAATAAACTTCTATCTCCTTTGTTCTGCCTCAGATGAATTCTTTTGCCACCTGTACCACTGGCTTCACCCAATCATCACCCCACATTTGGGGGTCCCCATCCAATCAGAACAGACATCCCATTTAGACACCACACATTTCATTCAGTTTGATATTACCTATTTGTGAGATATATAAGCAGTTGTGATACTCTTTTTTTTTTTTCATGATACTCTTAAAGAATGTAGCAACCAGCATGTATTTGATCCTTATCAAAACTATGCAGACTTTAAGTTGGCCTTCCAGGCTAAAGGTAAACATTTTCATGCTTCTGTCTCTCATCAATACAACTGCCTTTTATACAATCAAAAACACGCTAGCTCTTATTCCAGAAGAGCTTTCTCCTTTGATCCTGTAACTTAAATTCTGTGATATAAATGTAACTATTATTAATAGATCCTATGTTAGAGATGATAAGGGGATAAGAGAGGGAAGAAAACAATATTTCTTAGCTTTTGGATACTTTCATTTATAGTATATCAAGGCAGTTCTTTACAATATACTAAGGCAAGTTTCAGCTTCATTTGGTGTAGTTGAAATCTTTGGATCCATGGTTTATCCAACCAGCCATACTATTAGATCCTTTTCTAAGCCCCTTAAGTTAAAACATTGAATTCAGAATCTCTGCTTAGGGGCACCTGGGTGGCTCAGTTGGGTAAGTGTCTGCCTTCAGCTCAGGTCATGATCCCAGCATCCTGGGATCAAGCCCCGCATCAGGCTCCCTGCTTAGCAAGGGGTCTGCTTCTCCTTCTGCTTCTGCTGCTCCTCCTGCTTGTGCTCTCTCACTCTCTCTGTCAAATAAATAAATAAAATCTTAAAAAAAAAAAGAATCTCTGCTTAGGAGACTCGTATCAATATAGTCAGCCTGATCCAACTTTATATTCTTTCTACTGTGATCCCACACCCTTAAGATCCATTCCCACACATATGACCCATATTTTGCATCTCTATTAATTGAAAAAAGTCACGCAGGTCTTTTAGTGTGTTAGTGCATCTTTCAGTGTGCAGGTCATACTTTGTAACTCACCCTTTGGTACCTGCTGGGACTTATACCGAGTTATTGGTCTTGAGGTAAGGAGAGAGGAAGGCCCTGAAGAGAATCAACAGTGCCTTTTAAGACAACTTCTTCAGGAAATGACGGGCTAACAAAGGTCAAAAGGCTGATTCTACTGGCAAAGAGGATCTCAGAGAATTGAGAGATTCAATGTACTTGGCTTCATCTCCCCATTGCAATTTTCAAGATCCCATTCCTTCCCAATCAGTGCCCTCACTTGAAGGGAAAACACCCTTTTGGTCAAGAGTTCAATTTGCACTGTAGTTCAACCACTTGCAAGAAAAGCCACTATAGGCCGCAGGACATAAGTGTTCCTCCAAGGGCAGATTTACCTTTCAGGTCAATATAACACCGAAGCTGGGAATCAAAGGCCCTAAGCTCATCCTTCTCAACTTTCTCCACCACAGTTAGGACAATCAGCCAATCTCATTACACTCCTTAGTTCCACTAAAATATTCTAATGTAACAAATACATGGTCACCTAGAATCTCACTTTCTCTAGGTATTTGATTAGGAGTATCTAATGATAATATTTTGCATATCCCTTGTTGCATCATGTCATGGACTACTAGTGTCCTCTTTAGTGCTAGAAATAGAGTCATTAGTGTCTTTAACAAGATTAGAGAACCAATTCCAGAAAACACAGAATCAATTCAGAAAATTCATCTTTAAGATTCTGTTCCTCTAGAACCACTTCTGGTGTCTGAATCAGTCTGAATCAGTCAAGATTTAACCAGGGAGGGACGCCTGGGTGGCTCAGTGGGTTAAAGCCTCTGCCTTCGGCTCAGGTCATGATCGCAGGGTCCTGGGATCGAGCCCCGCATCGGGCTCTCTGCTCAGCAGGGAGCCTGCTTCCCTTCCTCTCTCTCTCTGTCTACCTCTCTGCCTACTTGTGATCTCTGTCAAATAAAAATCTTAAAAAAAAAAAAAAGATTCAACCAGGGAAAGAGAACCAGAAGTAGATAATATATATATTAAGAAATGTATGCAAAGGAATTGGCTTACATGATTGAGGGGGCTTACCAGGCAAATCCAAAGTCAATATGACAGGCCATCTTCAAGGGCAGGCTAGAACTTGGGCATGGGGTGATGGAGCTGTCCATAAGTGAACTTATCTGGAGAAGAAAAGTGTGTGTTCATGAAATAACATCTATAATTATGATGTAAAAGAAAGAGGAGCAAAAACAAACTTTTAGAGTCATGAAGTTAATCTTTTTACCAGTCTACCCTCATTATATCTGGCATGGATGTATTCCTTTTTAAGTAGGGATACAAGGGAACCCACGTAATGTATAAACTTCCCTGTCTCTATTCTTATTTTGGAGATCAAGAAAAGCTTGGGTTATAACTAGGTTATATTCAGCTAGATCTTTGGCTTGGATCCCAGCTGTCCCTTGCTGGGTTCCTTGACAGCCTAGTAATGTTCAGAATGGTAGAGCCTCACAAAATCAGGTACTCAATCTTTTTGTTTCTTTTTTTTTACTTTTATTTGTTTGTTTTTAAGTTTTTCTTTTATGAGCTCCTGGGTGACTCAGTCACCTCTGAGACACTCAGCCTCTGCCTTCGGCTCGGGTCATGATCCCAGGACCTGGGATCGAGCCCCGCATCGGGCTCTCTGCTCAGCAGTGAGCCTGCTTCCTCCTCTCTCTCTCTCTTTCTCTCTCTGCCTTCCTTTCTGCCTACTTGTGATCTCTGTCTGTCAAATAAATAAAGAAAATCTTTAAAAAAAGTTTTTATTTTAATTCCAGTTAACATACAGTGTTACATTAGTTTCAGGTGTACAATATAGTGATTCAACAATTCCCTATATTACCTGATGCTCATCACAAGTGCCCTCCTTAATCCCCTTCACTTCTTTCCCCTATCCCCCCAACTGTCTCTCCTCTGGCAACCATCAGTTTGTTCTCTGTAGTTAAGTGTCTGTTTCTTTGTCTCTGTCTCTCCTTTTCTCACCTTTGCTCATTTGTTCTGTTTCTTAAATTCTATGTATGAGTGAAATCATATGGTATTTGTCTTTCTCCGACTGACTTATTTCACTTAGCATTTTACTTTCTAGCTCCATCTATGTCACTGCAAATAGCAAGATTTCATTATTTTCTCTGGCTGAATAATATTTCATATATGTGTGTGTGTATATGTGTGTACACATGACCCTGAGATCAAGACCTGAGCTGAGATCAAGACTTGGACACTCAACCACTGAGCCACTCAGACATCCTGAGAGAGAGAATTTAAGCAGATTCAATCCAATCTAGAGCCTGATGCAGGGCTTGATCTCACAACCCTGAGATCATGACCTGAGCCAAAATCAAGAGTTGGACACTTAACCAACTGAGCCACCCAGGTACCCCAGATTTATGTGATTTTTAAAATTATTAAATAAAAATGGTTAAAATTTACATAACAAAATATACCATTTTAACCATTTTTAAGTGTACAATTTGGTGACACAACAGTCTTGTGTAATAATCACAAGTATTTCCAGAACTTTTTTTTTATCCCAAATAGACTATCCATTAAATAATAATTCCCCATGCCCTCCTCCTCCCAGCTCCTAGTAACCTCTATCCTACTTTCTGTCTACCTGAATTTGCCTATTCCAGGTACTTCATATAAGTGAACTCATACAAAATTTGTCCTTTATTATCTGGCATATTTCACTTAGCATAATGCTTTCAAATTTTATCCATATTGTAGCATGTATCAGAATTTCATTCCTTCTTAAGGTTGAGCCATATTGCATTTTATGTATATAATGCATTTTGTTTATTCGTTCCTCTATTGATGGACACTTGGGTTGTTTCTACCTTTTGGCTATTGCACATATACTGCTATGAACATGGCACACAAGTATTTGTCTGAATTCCTGCTTTCAATTATTTTGTGTATGTACCTAGGAGTGAAATTGCTGGATTATATGATACTTTTATGTTTGACTTTTCAAGAAATTGCCAGACTGTTTTACATGGTGGCTGCACCATTTTACATTCCCACCAGCAATGCACAAAAGTTTCAATTTCTCCACATTGTCACCAACATTTGTTATTATCTGGTTTGTGTATGTGTGTGCTTTTCTCTCTCTTTTTTTCTTTCTGTAATATCTATTCCAATGGGTGTGAAGTGGTATCCTGTAGTTTTGATTTACATTCCCTTAATGACTAGTGATGTTGAGCATTTTTCATGTGCTCCCTCGCTATTTACATATCTTCTTTGAAGAAATGTCTATTCAAAAACTTTGCCCATTTTTGAATTGGGCTGTTTGTTTTGGGGAATGAGTTATGTTTTAATGTCCAAATCTATCTGCTCTCCAAACGATCTTCTGGAATTTTTGATATTTATTTTAATATTTTATAACTGGAATTTCTAGAAAATGCTCCCCAGGAAAACATTTCATGTTTCTATGATAACTGTGTGACATATGTGAAAGATCTTTCTTTGTAATAGATGAAACAGACAGTAATTCCGAGTTGCTTCCTATGTATGTGGGCTGTTTTCAGAGAGTACTCCTGCTCTTTCTACATGGCAACTTTCAGAAAAGGGTGACTGACTGGACCTAATGGGACAAGATTTTGGGGTGAGGCTCCCCAAGGCTCCAGTGATACACTGTTACCCTTCATTTTTCTTTGGGTTGGAAAATTTTTATCTCTCAATGAAATGTAAAACATAAAACAAACAAAACACCTTCACTCTCTGGTATGTGGTTGCAAATTAGACCTGCAAATGAAAATTTTACTTTGTAAATTTCAAATGTCATCTTTAAGTGAATCTGTATCAACTCCAGTAGTAGGAGCTCTGACACAAATTTGCGGTGTGCCTCTTCTGGATTGAGAGGTACATATATATTTGGTGTTAGAGATAAAGGGATAAATGTAGCTTCTGCCCCTCATCAAGAAGTTCAGAGTTAGAAGTTTTAAGTGTGGTTTTGAGGTTATAAAAATATAAAACACATAAAAAATGTCAACTCATGTTTGTAACAAAAAAATCAGTTGGACACATCTGAGTACAATTATTTATGTCTTCATGGTAGTGCAACATGTGAATGTGATTAAAAAGAATAATAGTAGGGGCGCCTGGGTGGCTCAGTGGGTTAAAGCCTCTGCCTTCAGCCCAGGTCATGGTCTCAGGGTCCTGGGATCGAGCCCTGCATCGGGCTCTCTGCTCAGCAGGGAGCCTGCTTCCTCCTCTCTCCCTGCCTGCCTCTCTGACTACTTGTAATCTCTGGCTATCAAATAAATAAATAAAATCTTAAAAAAAAAAGAATATTAGTGAAAACAATAGAAAAGAGCTACCATTTATGGAGTACTTATTATGTCCTAGGCACTATGCCACATACTTTTCATGTATGCTTGTGTTTAATAATTGTAAGTCAGGAAAATGAAGCTCAAATAATTAGTTAAGAAAGTTGCTCAGGGTCAGTACTTGGTACATGGCAGAGTCTGGATACAAAGCTAAGCCAGTATGACCCCACTTCCCTAACAGAAGTACAACAACTTATAAGGAGGAGGAAAACAGGGCAATATATTTCAAATAGCTTAGTATTACTGTGAGTGGCTAGGAAAGCAACATGGATATCATCTGGAAAATAGGAGATTTAAGTAAGTAGGTAGAAAGGCCTTTTTTAAAAAACTGTTTTGGAATATTACATAAAAGTGCAGAAAGCTACGTGCTCATCTCACCTTCCTGGCCAATGCAGGTGTCCTCTCCGAGTGTGTTGCAGGTTTCTTTCATTTGCAATTTTTTTAAGATTTTATTTTTAAGTACTCTCTATACCCAATGTGGGGCTTGAGCCTACAACCCCAAGATCAAGAGTCGCATGCTCTACTGACTGAGCCAGCCAGGTGCCCCTCAGATGCAAATTTTGGATTAAAATATTTTGTTCATATTTTGGCTGGCTTTTATCTTGATTACTATGGTCTCTTCATTGGCCTTACCACCTTTCCCTGAACAAAATGCCATCTCAAAAGTCTCTTTCCCTAAGAGTTCTTACCATGCCTTCATCTTTCAACTCTATGTCTTGACTGTTTCCTAAAAACCTGTCTTTAATGGATTCCACTTCTTCAGCTGAGGTCTGAAAGTCTCCAGTGAATCTACCTTTGCCTATATCATAGTTCTTGATTCTTAACAAATAAAAATACTTTTGTGCCTTTTGTCCTATACTTCCTCATTTGTGCCTTTTTTGTTTTTGTCTTCTTTTTACCCTTTCCTTGTCAATATATAGGATTTTATGGTCCTGTTTTGTAGGTTGAAGCCTAAAGACTGTCTCTAGAATCTCTCTCTTACCAGATCATTTTTCAGCTTTCTAGGATGGAAAATCCTATTGCTCTGAATTGATCAGTGCCGCTTCCAGTCGGCTCAGATAACAAATTAAATGCAGAAGAAACATCTTGAAACGATGCAATAGCCACCATTAATTCTGATTTTTGTGCTGAGAGACCGGTAGTATATATGACCTTCGTAGTAGGACCATAATAACAAGATTTACCTTTAATAGAGCCATCAGAAAAGTAAGTAGGGGCATCTGTTATTGGATTTTTAGAAGTAATCTTGGGAAGGACAAAAGCAGTGCATTTCAAAAAGGAAACAACAGGTAAAGAGAGGTAATGAGAAGAAGTGTTTCCAGTAAAGCCACTAAGGGCAATTTGCCAATTTAAATTATTTTGGAATGCCATTTCAATTTGTGCCTTATTTAAAGGCAGAACAATAACCTGTGGCTCATACCCCTGTATTTGCCGAATTCTTTTCCTTCCTAATTGAATAATGCTGCCAATATGGTCGATATAGGTAGTGAGTGTTTTAACACTATTATTTGGGAGAAAAGTCCATTCTACAATCAATTTTTCCTGGATAATTAATCCAGTGGGTGTATGTGGGGTATGAAAAATAAGAAGATCTAACGGTATCCTTGGTTGGACTCTATCTGTTTGCATTGAATGAATCTGGCTTTCAACAAATTGTAACTCTCTTAAAGCCTCTTTTGATAGGGTCCTGGGGCTGTTTAAATTAGGATCTCCCTTCAAAGAGGCAAATATATGCTGTAAAGCATATGTGGGAATTCCAATTTTAGCTCTTATCCAATTAATGTCTCCCAATAATTTTTGCAAATCATTCAAGGTTGTAATTTTGTCTCTACGGATTTGAACTTTTTGGGGTTTAACTGAGGTCCTGTCCATAATGAACCCCAAATATGAGAAAGGTGTGGTAACTTGTATTTTTTCCGGAGCTATAATTAGTTTGTATTTCTCAAATTGCAGTTGAAGCATTCTGAATGCCTCCTGCAACTGCATGTTGTCAGAGGCTGCACATAATATATCATCCATATAATGGATAAGATAAACTTGTGGAGATTGATTTCTAACTGGCTGTATAACTTTTGCCACATACTCCTGACAGATAGTGGGGCTATTCAACATTCCTTGTAGAAGAACTTTCCATTGATATCGTTTGGCTGGTTCCTTTAAATTTACACTGGGAATAGTAAAAGCAAAACGAGGACAGTCTTCCTTAGCAAGTGGTATAGTATAAAAGCAATCCTGTAAATCTATAATAATTATTGGCCATTTGCGTGGGACTAGATTAGGTGAAGGCAATCCAGGTTGGAGAGACCCCATGGGTTGGATAGCAGAATTAACCACACGTAGGTCTGTTAAAAGTCTCCACTTTCCTGATTTTTTCTTAATAACAAAAACTGGTGAATTCCAAGGACTATGAGATTCTTCAATATGTCCTTTTTCTATCTGTTCCTCCACTAAGGCTTGCAAAATAAGTAATTTCTCTTGTGTTAAGGGCAGCCATTGCTTGAGCTAACAAATCAGCTTTATAGGTCTCTGTTCCTACTCCTTGGCATAGCTTAATATAATCTGTCAATGTTCCCTTGCCTTTAAAGGGTGCTATCAATTTCTTGCAATCAGAATTAGCATTCTCATAAACCAACAGTTGCATAATGGTATCGGTAGCCTCAAGATTATTTATCTGTCTTTTGACAGCCTCTTGTAATCTTGCAATAAAATCAGTATAAGCTTCTTTTGGACCTTGCACCACTTTTTGAAAAGAAGAGCACTTATCTCCCTGAGATTCTATTCTCTCCCATGCTCTCAAACAGCAACGCCAGAGCTGCTCAATAGCTTGATCATTCATTAGTACCTGATCTTGCATCTGGGCCCATGGCCCAAGACCCATGAGCTGTTACATAGGAATATTACGAGCTCTATTGTAGGCAGCTGCTGTTTCTGCGTGATCTTGCCACCATGTTTTAAATTGTAAGAACTCACTTGGAGATAGAACTGTTTTTGCTAACAATGACCAATCAGTCGGAATAAGTCGACTGCCTTCTGCGATGCCTTGAGTGATTCCCGTTGTAAATGGAGAATTAGCTCCATAGTTTTGTACTGCTTGTTTTAGTTCCTTCAATAGTTTGAAGGGAAATGACTCATGCTTGGCCTCATAGACACCATTAGGTTTGTTAGGATCATGTCCTGGAGGAAGATGTTCTGTAATAATAACCAGGAAGTTAAAATGCAAGGCATCTAGGTCTCCCACTCACTGTGCTTCAAGGAGGCCTTTTTTTTTTTTTTTGAAGGTCAAGCAAAGCTTTATTTTTGCACCAAACATAGAGAATCAAACCGACCGGCCAGGGCCGTCTCTTGCAAAGAGGCGACCCAAGGAGGCCTTTTTGAATGGCTGATAACATGTATCTTTCATCTTTTTCATTAGATGGTGCCTTCTTAGAGAACGGCGGAGCGGATGGCGACAGTGCCATGGGCACCTTTTGTTCTGTTATTGGAGGAGGAGGTTCCTCCTTTATATATACCTTTCTGGTGGCCTTAGTAATTTCTTTCTCCTCCTGGATGGCATGTTCAGGTTCCTCTCTTTTAGTTTCTCCTGAACATTCATTATCGCTCTCTGAATCAGGGGTTTGTAAAGGCTCCAAAATGGAGCGAATGAGGGTCCAAGTAGGCCATATAGTAACTGGAATTGGCTTTCCTTTAGTATAGAAAAGTTTTAAGTCATGACCTACTTTTTCCCATGTTTGTAAATCTAAAGTCCCTAATATAGGGAACCAGGAGCAATGTTCTTTAATTACCTTTAAAACTCCATAAGTTGGCCCTCGCTGACTTTTGCTCCTCCCGCCTTTAGGAGCCTTCTCAATAAATAAACGTAAGGGGGATAATCATTTGTGCTCTCTAGATTACCCATACCCTGCGATAAGTACCCACAACTCAGCAGCGGGAAAAAGGCACAGCCGTGCAAAAACTCACATTGGGGCTTCTTCTGTTTAGTTTCTGATCAAATCAGGTCTGGTCCCTGTTCGGGCGCCACTTGCCACTTCCAGTTGGCGAACGGGAGAAGAATTAGGCACAAACAAGTCAGCTGCAAGAGATTGGGAACAGGTAGGTGACAACAGTCAAAAAGACTGCTGCCCTGAGCAACTCCACAGTCTCACTTTTATTAGATAGAAACAAAAGCCAACAGAGGAACCGATGAAGGTCAAACATTAGTCGCAAGTCTTGTGAACAAACAAGAAGGAGGATAAAGTTTATAGTTAACCAAGCACATTCAAAGGACTCATCTAACTATCAACAGGTGCTTCTGGGAAGAGAAAGGAGCGACAACGGAAAAGGGAAGAAGGCGGTATTTCATTCCGCCCTGGGCAGGCCGGGCGTTCCCAGCTGCCCCGCTTCATGGTCGTATATCGTCCTTCTCCCCAAAGACCTGTTGCCAGTATATGTTTTTCTTAAGGGCATATCTAAATGTGCTTGGTAACTAGTAAAATCCTCCAGGGGCTAAAGTTAAAGTAACAAATTGTTCCGAGGGGCAGTAGCAATCAGAAATCTGCTCTTGGGTTAATCAGCCATGACTCGTTGGGTGGGCACCAGAATCTCATAGTACAGACATGGCTGCGGGTGTCTCCTAATGTAGACTATGTTAGGGACTTTCTAACCAGGCAATCTAACCAAAGTGCTTTCTAACCAGGCAATCGCCTAAGAGGTGCCTGTTACACTCTGTAGAACAAAGTGTTGGAAAGAGTCATAATATCTTTATAAACAAGATGCAGAAATGAGCTGAGGGGGTCGAATGAAATTATAAGCAATTGAACAATCAGATCCAAAGAAGGTGGACTGATGTTTGCCTGGAGGAAAGTCATTAGTGATAATAATTTCAGGGTTCTGCTCACCCTTTCCTGATTTTACAATTTCTCTCAATGAGTCAAGTGAGTTATCCTTAGAGTCCAAATGCCCACATGAACAAAGGTCACGTCCTGGCTTCCTTGGTGCTGTTAGGCTACATTAAGAAGGTAGTAGACATGGGATGCCTGGGTGGCTCAGTTGGTTAAGCGACTGCCTTCGGCTCAGGTCATGATCCCGGAATCCTGGAATCGAGTCCCGCTCAGGCTCCCAGCTCCATGAGGAGTCTGCTTCTCCCTCTGACCTTCTCCCCTGTCATTCTCTCTCTCACTCTCTATCAAATAAATAAATAAAATCTTAAAAAAAAAGAAGGTAGTAGACATAATCTCAGGAAACAAACTGAGGGTTGCTGGAGGGGAGGGGGTAGGAGAGATAGGGTGGTTGGGTGATAGACATTGAGGAGGGCATGTGCTATGGTGAGTACTATGAATTGTGTAAGACTGATGAATCACAGACCTGTACCCCTGAAACAAATAATACATTATGTGTTAATTTTAAAAAAAAGAAAGAAAGTAGTAGACATTTGTTATTTTGGGCCACACTTAACTACCCTTCCTGAATATACCATTCCCCAGTCCTTTTTTTTTAGGATTTTATTTTATTTTTTTAAGATTTTATTTATTTATTCATGAGAGGCAGAGACAGAGAGAGAGGCAGAGGGAGAAGCAAACTCCCCACTGAGCAGGTCACCTGACGTGGACTCGATCTGAGGACCCCGGGATCATGACCTGAGCCGAAGACAGATGCCCAACCATCTGAGCTGCCTGGGCACCCCCCCCTCCAAGTCTTGATGGGACTGTTGGGGGTCCAAGAGGCTCCCATCAGAGTTCCCTTGTAAAACATTGACCGTAAGATGGGGAAATGGCTGGATTTCATTCAGCCCTCACCTCTCATTCCCAGCCTTTTCTCTATTTCCTTCTGGGATTCCATTTGGTGAACACTGAACTTCTGAATTTTATCTGTTCTTTCACATTTTTCTCTTTTTTTATCTTGTGTTCTGGAAGATCTCCTTTATTTTATCTAATTATTCTAATTTGGAGCATTTATTTTACCTGTTGTATTTTATTTTATTTTAAAATTTTATTTATTTATTTGACAGAGAGAGAGATCACAAGTAGGCAGAGAGGCAGGCAGAGAGAGAGGGGGAAGCAGGCTCCCTGCTGAGCAGAAAGCCTGATGAGGGGCTCAATCCCAGGACCCTGAGATCATGACCTGAGCCGAAGGCAGAGGCTTAACCCACTGAGCCACCCAGGCGCCCCTTAGCTGTTGTATTTTAAATCTCTAATTGCTTTTCTGATTTTTTTTTTCAAATCAACCTCATGCGGTTTTATAAAATCTTTGTTATATCTTTTTGAGTCAAGTTTTCTTCTATTCCCTGATTATGTTTGTTTCTACCAGAATTTGTCTCGGTCTTTCTCTCTCAAACTTCCAGATCTGCTAATATCTTGGTGATAGTTATGTGTCTTGTCATGTTTTAGAAAGAAGGTGCCACCTCCTGATGGCGCATGGGAGAAGAATGAGGCACAAACAAGTCAGCTGCAACAGAATGGGAGCAGGGTGCAACAGTAGAAAAGACTTAGCACTTTACTTTATTCGGGAAAGATCTAGGTGCCCAACACATTTTATTTTATTTATCATTTAAGTCATCATTTACGTTTTAGGTTACAAAGACTGAAAGCTATCTTAACAATTACCCATGAAAACTTTGAGACACACAACGAGTCATCAGTTTAGTTATTTTTTTGTCAACAAATTCCAGCAGAGATAACATGAGCTTATTTGACCTTTAGCAAACCTTAATAGACTAAATTTTACATTTAATGTTGATAACTTTAAAGACATGTCTATTTTAATGAAACCAATAAACTTAACTTTGTTTAAATACTGATTATTGTTTTACTTGGGCCCACCTCATTTTTAATTTTTACCTGAGACACAGGTTTGTAAAAGCTACAGAATGGAGCGAATAAGAGTTTAAGTAGACCGTATAGTAATTGGAATTGGTTTTTCTTTAGTAGGCAAAAGTTTTACTTATGTTTTACCTTTTTTCATGTTTGTAAATCTGAAGTCCCTAATATAGGGAATTAGGAGCAATGTTTTTTAATTACCTTTAAAAGCTCCAACAGTTTGCCCTCGCTGACTTTTGCTCCTCCCACCTTAGGAGCCTTCTCAACAAACATCCTTAAGGGTGTTATTCGTTTGTGCTCTCCAGATTACCCATACCCTGTGTTAAGTACCCACAACACACCAGCAGGGGAAAAAGGCACTGCTGTGCAAAACTCACATTGGGGCTGGCCTCTCAAGTCCCTGTTTGGGCACCACATGTTGCCTCCTTGTTGGCCCTGCTCTCGTTCTCTTGTGGCAAGAAGGTCCATGCAGCTGGGCTCCATAGTCTTCCCAGTGAGAAATCTGACTGGATGTTCTGCTCTGGGTATGAGGTTGGGGAGGGGAGTGGCAACTCATTTTGAGACTGAGAGCACCTGATCACCAGAGTGAAAACTTTACTGTGGGACATGAAGTTGAGGACTAAAAACCTTAGACTCCAGTCTTGCCTGAGGGTAGATGCCAGCCGCCTGTACTTGCTGGGTGTTGTGCAGGGCACCGGGGGATATAGGGGGTGGCGGAGAAAAAAGCAGGTGGGTACAGTTGATCCACTGTCGGAGCCTGCCCAGGTCCCCTCAGGCTGACTGACTGCCCTCCTCTGCAGCCCTCATACGTCCCCTCTCTGCAGTGTCCCTTACCTATTAACCCTCTCCCGTTGACTTCCTGGCTTCCAGATATGTGCCCACTCTCTCATCCCAATATGACATTCTCTTATCCTGTTCTCCCTCATGTATGGGTTTATTTCTTTTGTACTTCTGTTCCTTTCATACAGAGTCAAGCCAGAGAGAGCATGTCTGGTTCATTAATAAAGGTCAAAAAAACAATACACATTTACTGTTTGTTATTCCACAAGTAATATTTCCAGCAAAACCCCTGTATATTAATGATATATTTCCATTAAAATAAATAACTTATCTTTTACAGCTTAAAAAGGTAAACAAGTTAGGGCGCCAGGTGGCTCAGTGGGTTAAGCCTCTGCCTTTGGCTCGGGTCATGATCTCAGGGTCCTGGGATCGAGCCCCACATCGGGCTCTCTGCACATGCTTCCCCCTCTCTCTCTGCCTGCCCCTCTACCTGCTTGTAATCTCTGTCTTATAAATAAAGAAAAATCTTTATTAAAAAAAAGTAAACAAGTAATGTACAAAAACATGTTCCTTATAAAAATGCAAATACAAAAGCTTGTAGACTGTAAAGGGAAATTGGCTTTTCCCCTAACTCAATTCTGGAATTGCCCAGGAACTAATGGCTATTAATAATTGGGTGTATATCTTCAACTATTGCTAATGGATTTACATATCTCCGTCCATCTGTCTGGTTGTCAGGTTATTTATCTTTTTAATTTAGATAGGATCCAGTTTTATGTGTTGTTCTGTGAATTTTAACTTGGTCGTATGTCTTTTCATGGCAGTGGATGTAAAGCTATCATTCTTTCCCCTACTGGTTGACATTTAAGTAATTTAGGGTTTTTCTTTTTCTAAAAAGACAAAATCTATTAATGTTCCTGTTTCACGTGTTTTGCCCAAATTGAGAAACCTTGTCGTATTGCAAAGAATCCCAGTAATTTTTTTAAAGATTTTATTTATTTATTTGACAGAGATCACAAGTAGGCAGAGAGGCAGGAAGAGAGAGAGGAAGAAGCAGGCTCCCCCGCTGAGCAGAGAGCCTGATACGGGGCTCGATCCCAGGACCCTGGGATCATGACCTGAGCCAAAGGCAGAGGCTTTAACCCACTGAATCACCCAGGTGCCCCAGAATCCCAGTATATTAAACCGAAAAACCTGATTGGATGAAATATAGCGAGTTGAACGTATAATATATGACCACATTTAGAGGTGCAGTACTAAAACTTCTTTGCTGAACTTCATGTTATCTTATCCCAGCTAAATAATGGAACAGAACCAAATCACATTTATTTTGTTCAGAGCTAAGGAGGCAAGGCAGCTTGCATGACATCTCTCAATCATCCTAACAAACACCCAGATTCAAATGTTTTTGTTCCCCTCTACTGTTCTTTTCCTACTATTTCCTGCCTATTTTTCTTATTTTCCTCTCCATGCTCTAAACTCTTGATTTACTGGTCATTCTTTTTATTGTAGGTCTTGAAGTTGGAATAATTTTAACCTCAAGAGGACTATCAGAGTGTGACTTTCCAGATGACTCCTATTTATAACAATGTGTAGGAATATCTATTGACAAAAATACACATATTGGCGGCCCAGAGCCCTATTTTGGAGAAAGGTCACATTCTCCACTTTTGAAGAGCAGAAATCCTTTGCATGGCTAGTTCTGGCAGATCCTTATAGTGTACCATGCCAAATGGTTTTGAAAATTCTACTGTGTTTGGTTAGCACTAACTTTCCTTGGCTCTGTGGCAGAATTAACTTTTCTCCTCATTTTCATATTTCTTCATCTGTAGAAGCCTGGTGTTCACTGACCTCCATCTGCAAGGTTGGGTCAGAACTCCAGCTTAGCCCCTGCATTTAACAAAAAGGACAGCAGTTGCAATTCACTGAGCTCTAAACTACACCAAGGCACCATTGTATGCATTTCGCATTCATTATCTCATTTAATCCTCGGAACAATCTTATGCATTAGACTGAGAGAGGGTAAGTTGTTTTCTGAAGTCACACAGTAAGTGGTGGAATTGGATCAAAGCCAGGTCTGCCTCATGCACCAAAGCCCACACTCCTACTCTGGAGGCTCCAACCCCTACTTCACTGATGAATCTTCATGAGCCCATGTTAAGTGAAACTTGAAGACACTACCTACTAGATGAGTGAGTCATAGGCTAGGTCATGGCCCCCCAAAAAACATTCACATTCACACCCAGGAACCAATGAATGTTGCATTTGATAAACAAAAAAAAAAAAAAAAAGGACTTTGCAGATATGATTAAGTGAAGGACCTTTTCCAGATGGGCCCTAAATGTAATCACATGTATCATAATAAAAGGGAGGCAGAAGGAGATCTGACACACACAGGAGCAGATAAGGCAGTGAGATCATGGAGGCAGAGACTAAGTATTATAGCCACAAATCAAGAAATGCCAGCAGCTACTAGAAGCCAGAGCCTCCAGAGGAAGGACAGCCTTACTGATACCTTGTTGATACTGGTTTTGGACTTCTGACCTCCAGATCTATGAGAGAATAAATTTCTCTTGTTTTAAGTCACTAAATTTGTGGTAATTTGTTATGGCAGCCATGGGAAACTAACACAGTGATTTGTGACCTCTCTAAGCCAGTTTCCTTATCTGCAAAATGAGGATATTAATGGTAATACTTAGAACTTGAAAAAACTAATGAAATTTAAACTGTCTGGCAGGGTGCCTAGTACAAGGTAAATGCTCAGCAGAGATTAAGTGTTATTATTAGCAATGGGCTCTGATAGGAACACCTATGAGGTACTTTGGAAGCATATGAGAAGAAAGGCAACTAATCCAGCCTCTAGTTCATATGATGCACATACCATCCTGTAAGGTTAACAAGATACATGAGAGGCAAAGAAGTTAAAATTAACTTAAAGTTAAAATATATGGCATTTACTGACCATAAAAAAAATTTCCACCCCCAATTTCTTTTTTTTTTTTTTTAAGATTTTATTTATTTATTTATTTGACAGACAGAGATCACAAGTAGGCAGAGAGAGAGGGAGGAATCAGGTTCCCCGCTGAGCAGAGAGCCTGATGAGGGGCTCCATCCCAGGACTCTGAGATCATGACCTGAACTGAAGGCAGAGGCTTAACCCACTGAGCCACCCAGGTGCCCCTTTCACCCCCAATTTCTAAGAGTGACTGCAACCATCAGAGATGTGCTTTTTAGGTGGTCACTCTTGTCCCCTGGCAGGTGCCCCAACAACTTTCCTATTTTTCTGGATCTGATTCTGAATGGTCGTTCCAGGACACATTAATTAATGAATGAAACATAAGAATAAGCAGTGCAACTGGGAATTGGAAGTGTAAATTCAGTTGCCTATCGAGGAATGTAATCGACAGCCATCACACTTTGCTGTGTTGTCCATAGAAAGGAGCACAGCTTGGGCTGTACTGGTCTAAAGTCCTGGGTGCCAGAGAGCTATGGATCATTTCTCCCTGGGGGCTGTGCTGGAGCAGGGCCGGAGCCTTTGCCTTTGAGCTGTCTCCATTTGTTCACCCTGCTCTGAGGGACGTCATCGCCTGCACTGTGGGTTGCTCTGGGCTAATGATGGAGGAGTTAGCAGCATGGCCTGGAGTGGCTCTCGGTGGGCTGGAGCCAGCTGACACACGCCACTTAGGTTTCCAAGGAGCCAAGCTGTCCCCACTCATGCACGGCTGATGCACTTGTGGCTAAATGCGTTGTAGCTGGGGGCCCGGTGCCAAATTCAGGGCAGGAAATAGAACGCCACCTCCATCACCAGGGAAACAATGGCCTGCGTGCATGATTTAAGCCAGGGCCAACGAGAAAGCTCAAGGGGACAGTCGGCAGAAGAAGGGAGACCAGAGGGCGGCTTGCAAGGATTTTGTCTTGGGTTATAACCGTTGACAAGCCACTTAACTGCCCACATATTTAAGTTTATCTGAGTATGAGATGGAGGCAACAATATTTACACATCTCACTGGGGACTTAGGAAAACAATATTTCTGACAGACCACTTGGGATCCATGGATGGAAGGTGGTATGTAAGTGCAGATAATAAACTTCCTGTGTGTTTGTGCTTTTAGCAGGTGTATTAGGGGCATGTAGACCCTCTGGAAAACACCCGTAGAGTCTGATCAAAACCAACAAGTGACAATAAAAGCTAACAGTTTTAGATGCATGGATTTGTCTTTGGTTTTGTGCAGGTTTGGGGAGCTGCATGTATAATTCAGACTTCAGAACCGCATCTGAACTTATTGCTGTGATGAGTGTTTACAGGTCCTTCGATCCTTTTGAGAATGCTGTAGTTGGGGATTGTTCTCAAATGTTTGCCAACTTTTCTCTAAAAACAAAACAAAACAAAAAACTCCAAATTACTTTCACTGTGTAGTTTCTGAGTTGCACGTGGAGTCTGGAACTTTTATTTCCAAGTTGCAACACGCCAAAAATCTGCTTCAAAAACAAAGTGTGAAGAGGACTTGTTGCTTTTCCCACCTGGGGTTTGCTGTTTCTGAGGATCCTTCCCAACCTGTTATACCTCCTGCGTTGTATTCATTTAAGGCTAAGCAATTGATCTCAGACCTCCCTGTAAGGTTATTAAATGTTGTTTTCTGTCGGCGAAGGACCCGAGGGAGTCTATGACTCTGTGTTAATTAAACCCCTCTCTGGTGCATATTGTCTCTCTAGTAATTCCTGTGGGTCCACGTAAATGGTGACTATTATAGAAAAACAAACTTGTTTAATAACACAAATAATACCCATTAAAAAATTTAGAATAATTACATAAAAGCAATATGGAAAATAAAGATCATCTCCAATTCTCTCATGCAGAATTCACCATACTGGCATATAGGTAGATTTCAAACAAGCATGAGATTCTAATGTATGTACCTGCTGTTTTACAACCTGTTTTGGGGGTGAGGTCTTCACTTAGTGGATCTGGGGAGAGCATCATAAGTCCTTCGAGTCTCTGCGGTGGGGAGGGGTCCTGCTTCTCTTGCAGGCTAGAGGCTGTGCAGGGAATGAGAACCTCAGAGCTTCAGGCAGCCCTTGCTTTCAAAGACTTTCAAAGACTTGTTCTTGCAGATGTCACTCCGCTTCCTTAGCAGTCCCGTGTTTTGGCAACAGCGTACACCCCAGAACTAGTAAACACTTGCTGATTTTAGCTTCTGGGTGGATGATGATCCCATGCCCTTCCAATGCATTTGCACCCTGCTGTCAGGTGCATTAGTCTCCCCTCCCCCCCTTATTTTCATGCTAGCAGAACTTGATTAAGGCATAACTTACATACAGTACAAAACACAAATCTTACAGCCTACGGAATACAGCAGACGAGTATGCACACATGCACACTCCGGTGTGACTGACTACCACTCAGGGTATAAAACATCTCCCTAATCCCCAAAGAGGCTTTGTGTCCTCTCTGGGTCGGTTCCCCATGCCTCAGTAATTATTCCATACATTCCTAATGTATGGAATACATTCCTAATGTATGGAATATTACTTAATTTAACTAACTAATTAATTAATTTTAACTAATTTAATCATGTTATTTCCTACCTAAAAACATTCCACACTCCAAACATTGTTGTTCCTGTATTTTGCTGCCTTGGGTCTGAATGTCTCTGCCTGATTTTCTGTGTCCACTCTCTTTGGGGTCCTGCCTGCTGAATCATCTGGGCCTCCGTTGACACCTCCTGACCTGAGGCTAACTTATGCACTGTCACCCCCACCTCCCAGGCTCCAGATGGAGCTCTGTTTCACTCTGAGTCCTCACAAGAACTGCCCTTTCTTTGGCTTCCCCAAATCTCACCCATTCACCAAGGCTCAACTGAAGTCCCATTTCCTCCATGAAATCTTCCCTCTTTGCCCAATTTTTTCCCAAATTTTTTGCCTCCCTCTTACATCTGAATTAGTTAACACCACGTGACTGAGTTTCCACAGAGAGCTGGGGCCATGGGAGCCTTGCCACTATGCTGTTCCTACTTATGGTCCCTGGTGAGCATTTCTGTCCTGCAGCAGACGGTTTCCCAAACCCTCCCTTCTGTTCACTCCTGTTCTCTTGCATCTTGGGACTGTCCCCAGTCTCCACTCTGCAAAGCCAAACGCTGCTCTCTGCGTGCTCGCTATCTCTCCCCTTCTTTCTTTTTTTGCTCTTGGCACTTTGGTCCCCAGCTCAGCTAAATCCAGCCTTCCAGACCTCAGGTCGCATCTTACCACTCATTTGACACCGAAAATCCCGAAACCAGTCTTTCCTCAGAGGGTAGGGCTAGAGTGAGAGGGGAGAATTTGAGCAGATGAAGAAGGAATTCTTTTTATCAGATACGGGAAGGCTGAAAATACTGACAGAGCTTCCGATTTTGCCCCGTTACACCCTACATCCTTTGAGTCAAGGAGTTAGTGACTTTCTCACTTTCTCTGTTGTTCTGAGGTGTTAACTTTGCTCCCGCACAGAATTGCTGCGTTCCCACAACACAACAAGAGCTCTGAGCTCACAAGCGTTGGCACAATCAAGGGGTTTAAATAAGATATTGCAGCTAATTGCTTAGCACAGGGTCTGCTTTTGGTAAGGCTCAGAAAAGTGAGCTATTATCAAAGGCCTGCAGCCCCTTCTCTGATTCCTCCCAGTCAAGCCAGGTGAGTCAGGGCCCCAGAATGATGTGTGTGTGTGTGTGTATGTGTGTGTCGTGGTGGGGAGGGGTCCAGAAACCCTGCCCTGCTGTGAACACAGGCCCTAGAACGATAGAGCCAAGTCCAAGGTCCAGAGTGGCATAGACTCACAGTGAGAGCCTCAGTCTCTCGATGAGGAAGATGGGGGCTATAATCCGTCCACCTCACATGAGTGTAAATGTGAGCACATGTCCAAGTATTTTGCAGGTGGTGACATCTTGCTGTGTGAGCTGGTAGAAGGACCAGCAATGCAATGTCTTGGTATGAAACTGGTTGGCCTGATTCCAACTAGCACATACAATTATGTTTCTGAATTGGTACTTGGCAAAGGCAGCCCCCCAGAGACAGAGCCGTGTTCTAGACAGAAGATGTTTTAGTTAGACTCCTTGTAGTTGTAAGCTGACTCCGTGGCTGGCTGCCTGCATTTATATACAGGGTCTTACACTGACTTTGGAAAGTGGCTCAAACCTCAGTTTACTTGTCTGTGAAATGGGGATAATAGTCCCTTCCTCTTATAATGTTGAGGTGCAAAAGGTAATTTGTATAAAGTTGTAGCGCAGTGCCTGACACAAAGGTGTGCTCAATAAATATTAGTGCTTTTATTATTTCCTAGTAAGTGCTGCCCAGTAAGTGCTGAATGAGCGAAGGAACAAATGAGTGGGGACTGGTCTGGATTTGGCTCCTGAGGGTGCTTTTGTGTTCTTCTCTAGTGTTTTCAGGCTGGTCCCTTGTTTAGTCAAGGAACAATGTTGACTAGGCATGGAGGAAAGGAATTGACCAAATAGAAGGGTTTCAAGCCAGGGTAGGAATGTTGGCCACAGAAGATAGGGACATGTCGGGGGCAAACCTACTGGCCACCTGAGAGCTTGCAGGGGACCCCTCAAGCCCAGGCCAGGCTCCACATAGCCGTCATTTCCCTCTCTGCTTCTTCAGAGAGGCCAGCTTGACTTTGGTTTTATTCTTAAGCGCAGTTCTTGGATTCATCTTGGCAGACTTATGGCTGTTGTTTTCATATCTCTCTAGATAGCCAGGTGAGACAAGGTGTAGATATTTTTCTATGAAAGAAGAAGCATCCAATATGGTACCTGGGAGCCCGAGCCCCTTCACCCCCTCCTCATTTCCACAGAGTCAAGCCAGTGGGACAGAAGCTAATCTGACTACACACACGCATGACACACACACTCATACATGTACACACATGCATGAACACACATGCATACACACACACACACACACACACACACCCCTCATAAACCCACAGAGTGGGGCAGGAGTTCCACAGCCACTCTGAGGGAGACAGTTTTTGCTATCCTGTCCTGTCTTTGCCACTGACTTACTGTGTGACCTTCAGAAGGTCCCTTCCCCTCTCTGCACTTCAAATTCTCTGTCTTCAAACTGAGGGAGTTGACCCTTGTTGTCTCTGAGATCCCTCCCATCTCCAAAAGTGGTAGGATTGTGTGAGTTATAACCACAGGGTTGGAATTCTGGCTCCATTGCTTTCTGGGTGGCCTTGGGTGAACCACTTAATTTCTAGATTAATCCCCTCTGTAAAACGGGAACGACAAATAGGAATCTACCCTATAGGGATGTAGTGAAGTTTAAGTAAGATACTGCAGCTAAAAATGCTCAGCACAGGGCACATGGCTGGCTCAGTGGGTTAAGCCTCTGCCTTCGGCTCAGGTCATGATCTCAGGGTCCTGGGATCGAGCCCCACATCAGGCTCTCTGCTCAGCAGGGAGCCTGCTTCCCCCCATCTCTCTGCCTGCCTCTGTGCCTACTTGTGATCTCTCTCTGTGTGTCAAATAAAGAAATAAAATCTTAAAAAAAATGCTCAGCACAGGGTCTGTCTGTGGTTATGCTCAGAAGAGGAAGCTAACAGTAAAAGCATTTGTCTGATTCCTGTGTGTGTAGGCAGGTAAGTGGGGGTCCCAAAGTGATGAGTATGTGCAAGCATCTGTGTGTGTGTGTGTCTGTGTATGCGTGTGTGTGTGCCAGGGTGTATGGAGGACTTAGCCTCCCATGTGGTGCTCTGGGAAGATCTGAACAGGGAGCGCCTCCACTGGAGAGAGCCGAGCTGGAGCCGGCACCTCATTCGGCAGGAGCTGTAGGTCTTGTCTTCTCCTTCAATGTAACATGCTGCAGTCTTGGGGCACAGTGTGTCTTTGTTGCTTCCTGAATAGTTCTAATTGCAGAGGCAATGGCTGGACCCTCCTGGCCTGGAGATGACCGACGAGGTTCCCAGCCGTGCAAGCAGCCCCAGTGAAGAAAAGCGGGCCGCCAGCCCATTCTGGCTGATCGGGGCTTTCCTCTATCCCAGAGAGCTGCCTGAAGGCAGTGATTCCCAGCTCATCTCCGGGGCTCTGATACCACGATTCTGGGTTTTGAAAGCAGGTCAGTTCTGTCCTAGGCCCTCTTCCTTCTTTCCTCCCTCCTTGGACCACACAGTGTTTGTTTCACAACTGGACACTTCACAAAGTGATGCAGGAAGTAGGCCCCTGGGAAGCAGATACCGCCTCGCAAACCGGATAACTGAGTGAAGCCTCTGGATGCCTCTGGGGCCTGGGGCAGGGTCAGAGATAAGCGGAAACGCCAGGCTTATCGCAGCTGCCTGAGTTCTGGAGAAATCTCCCTGGCCGGCCAGCCCACCTCATTCCCAGCACTCCGGGCTGCTGGGCATCTCCAGGCAGAGTAAACACTGAGTTGGCACCGTGGCCGCAGCCCCAGGATGGGGACTCTGTGCCCCACTCCGGTACTTCACAGTCCCAGCGCCAGAGGCCAGCAGCGGGCGTCAGATTACATCCAGATATTTGCGGTAAGCGCGGCTCCAGGCGGGTCTGCTTTGAAGTAGGAGCCCTCAGGGACAATTGTTAGGGTCATGGGACTAAGGGAGCCTTGGTAACAATTACCCCCCAGACGTAGGTCCTCTTGGACCAAGAACCGCAGTCAGCAGGAAGCTTTGGTTGATGGGTACAGCCTGGGGACGGTCAGTGTGGGTCTCCCCAAGATACCGCAGGGTGTAGTGGGCACACAAGGCCCGGAGGCTGCTAACCCCCAAGTTGTCTGCATTGAACCCAGCGAGGCTTTCTGGGGTCCTGTTTCATCTCTGATTTCCTTTTCTGAATAAGCTCGGCTTCATGGAGGACAGGGTGGCACTTTGTGAGTGCACATCAGCTGATGGTGCCCGCAAGGGAGGTGGCCTGGGTGGGCCGGGCACCTGGGGGCTGATTTAGGACTGGGGAGATGCCTCCTTCCCCCCTGCCCCCACCCCACAGTGAGGTGGCTCTACACACTGCTGTCCAGTTGGCTGATTAGCTGACCATCTGGAGTGGGGGATGGGTGCGGGCTAGTGAGTTCGATTGTCTCCTGTTTTCATGGACTTACCATGTGCCAGGCCCCGTGCTAGGTGTTTCATTTACATGGGGACCCAAACATCCCTGGTTACTGCACCGTCATGTGCCCCCTTTCAAGATGAGGGAAGCTGCATTCAGAGAGGTTAAGGAAGTTCCATGTATGCAGCTGGCCCCTACAGCCCTTCATGGGAAGTAGAGAAGCATCCTTTCCTCAAGATACGCCACTGGCATCCATCTCTCAGAAAATGGTCATATCTGATTCTGTTAGAACAAGACCCTCACTGTGGCATGCTGCAACCTTGTTATAAATATTCACATCCCCTCGCATGCGGTACTCCGACTCTGCAAAACCTGCTTCCCGTCCTGCTTCCCAGCGGCAAACATCGGCTGCCTTTCAGCTCTTTCTCCTGGCATTTGCCTGCGCGTTCCTCCCATCAGTTTTGTACCAGATCTGTGTGCTTCCTATGAAGAGAAACGATTCAGCTTTGTCACTCTCCCCCCCCCCATCCTTACAATATCACCGTTTTAACTCCGTGAAGTGTTGACCCCATTATGGCATCATAGTGTGAACAATATTCCGTGAATGCTATTTACTGAAAAATAAATCACTTTAGTATCTCTTTCAAAGAGCGCTTACATTTTTTACATCTTTGCAAGTCTTAAATGCTTCCTTCTGTCCTCTGACAAAGATGCAGTGTCTTCAAATCTCTAACCTGGAATTCTATGACCTGCCTGTATTCCAGAGGCCAGTTGTTTTAGGATGAGAAGTCTGATGTCATCCTGAGTCTAGTTCCTTGGTATGTGATTTTTTTTTTCTTTCAGGTTTTGGGGAGCTTTGTAATCTTCTCTTTATCCCTGTGTTCTAAAATTGCATAATGACTGTACTATTTCTTTGATAAATTCCTTCCCTCTTTCATTTCCCCTCCTGAAACTCCAGTGAACTAAATGTGGGGTTGGGTCCATTGTCTATCATCTCTTCTCTCCCTAGGTAGGCACCACCATCTTTTAATTCTCCTTTCTGGGATATTATCTTAACTTTATTTTCTCATCTCCGTATTGGATTTAAAAATTTTAACTCACATAATTTTAATTTTCAAGACCTCTCTTTTATTCCATGCCTGTTCTTTCCCCTAACACCTTCTTTTTTAATGGGTGGAATAGCCTTTTGCACTTTCTCGTGGCAACTAATGGCAGGGTTTTTGAAACTTTCTGCTGTTTCTTCTGTTTCTTGTTTTCTGGGTTTTCTCCAGAGTTATGTTTCTGTTTTGGGGTACTCTCCTTTTCATGACGGGGGCTTTGTTTGACTACCTGGCGATCATTTCTTATCTGTGCATATTTCAGAATAAGGCACAAAAAACTGGGTGAGAGGTTGAAACTTGTTGACTGGCTGGCTTGTTGAGGATGATCAGATGAGGGGATCCCAGGGATCGCCAATGCCAGCATATAGAACTGTTGTATTATGGACCATCGAATTTCTCCAGAAACAGACCTCTCTTCTCCAGGGAGAGCGGGGCCTCTCTTGGCTGTGCCTGTTCTGTGCAGAGGCAGGAGTGACTCTTCTCCTGCACAGTGACTCTGTGCAGGAGGAGAGTCACTGCTTTGGAATGGACTCCTTAGTCTTGCATTTCTGCTCCCCTCTTAGTCCACCTGGGGCCTCAGGGTCCACAGTGCCTCTGCGGTTGTACAGGGAAAAGCTGCTGTCACCAGAAAGGCCAGGGAAGAGTCTTGGTCTTCCTGATCCCAGCCTATGGTAAACAGAGGTCAGTCCGTGTTTTTCTGGGAGTGCGTCAGCTGTCCTGTCTTCACCCAAGAAAGATGACGTGTCATTGGATTTGCTACTCTGTGCCCATCCAGCAGGATTGCCTCTTCTCTGGTCTGTGTTCACTTGGCTCGAAGGGTGGAATGCCTCTCCTCTCCTCTGGGCAGGCACCATTGCCCCCAAAAGAATTGCCCATGGTTCTTGCTGTGTCCTGTACATCAGGGAGAGTTGGAGAGAAGCCATGCCTCAGCCCTCACAGAACTCATTTCTCCTCTAAGCAGAGAAATGTAAGGGATTCAAAGCTGGTCCTCCTGGCTGCTCCTTTTCATCAAAGAAGCCTCAAGGATTTCACCTGTTGGCATATTTCGAACTTTTCCTCAGAAGGTCCCAGAGCTTACTTCTGGGAATTGTCAAGGTGTTCTGCCCTGTAGTTTCTTGTTCTGGGAAACCCTAGCTGCAGTCTCCCCCTTCCACACGTCTCTCGGAACTCAGTCCAGCCTCCTGCTCAGCCGGGGCCCTCCTTAGCTCATTCCGTCCATATGGTTGTATTGAATACCCCGCCCTTGCCAGGCATGTTGGTGCACTGGGGGACTGAGGCAAGCCCAATGACTGTTATGGGCTCAGGAAACTTCGAGGGCGTTCTAGAACAGTGGCGAATACAGCAGCCACATTTCTACAACACCAGCTGACTTGCAACCCCTTGTTGTTTCAGAGAGACCTGGGACAAATCCTTTTATAATTTAAATAATTAGCTTTCAGTATAGATGTGTGTCTGGGGTATTTGTTTTTCTTTGGGTTCAGCTGGACTTTCAAAATCTGTGTCCAGGCTTTATTAAGCCCAGGCTTGACTGTATGTAGGCTGGTCAGAAGGTCCCCGCAGCAGCTGCCTGTGGTTCACGCTGGTGGAAATTCCCTTCTGGAAGCTGGTCTGTCTCTTTCAATTACCCCCATCTGCTGTAGGGCAGACACCAAGCTGGTGTTAGACCCAGAGATTTCTCTAGGCCGCCGCTTCCCAAAGAGCGATCCAGGGACCCCTAGTCCCACAGAGCGGTATGAGGAGCTAGGTGCCGGGGAAGGAGGGATTCCCTGGTCAGGTGCTGGTTTCTTTCTTTGGCAGATGAGGTCCATGGAGGAGCATTGTGAATCCCCGAGAGGAGCTGGAGCACAACGTTCCCCAAATTTCTTTTTCCAAGGAGAGTTTATTTGTGTGTTTGTTTTAAATCACATTGCTCTAAGAGACCAGGGTTCTTCTGAGCGTGCTCCAGGCCATTCTGCCACTGACACCCAGGACTGTGCCCCAGAAATGGGTCTGGATTTCTACATGGACTGCTGAGGGCAGCTATCCTGCAGTGCGACGGGTAGTGAGGGGTGGGTGGTCAAGCTGCACTTGTATAGCTGCCCCCCACCCCTTGCGAGTCCCCTGTAGCTTAAAATAGCAAAATGACCTAAAGGTGTTTTCAGATGTCAGATTTCCAGGTCAAAGTTTATTCTCATGATTGCTTTTATTCAGAAGGAGGAAACTCAGCAGGTCGCTAAAGACAGCTCCCTGCCCCCACACCATGGGGCCAGCATTGACAAAGCTGTGTTAGCCTCAGGAGGCCTTGTGCTGGGGTGACCTTGGACGAATTCCCTCTCCCTTAACTTTCTCTGTAGGAGGACCTGGAAGAAAATGGTGTCAGTCAATTGTTCCCCAGCTGCCCAGGGACTCTGTGGTGCCTCCTGGCGCCCCACCTCAGTGTCAGCCTGAGCATCTCCTTTGTCTGCTTTATTTATCGATGCTTCTGTAACAGTTCCATTTGAACCAAAACGTGTGGAAACTACAGGAAACACAGGCCCCCTTGCCCTCTAGGCTGCTACTATGTCTGTTTAAGCGTAGAGAGATTGGGTGCCCCACACCTGCGTGTGTGGTCAGTGCTGGGGGAGCAGCGTGGGGGGTGGGCTGGGGTGGGGGTAACAGGAGACCCCTGGCAGCTATGCTCCAGAGGGATCTGTGAGGAACATGATCTGAGGGATGGCACCTGGCGAGTAGCCTAAGCCATTTTCCCTCACTTCTATTTTTAGGTACAAGCAGCTAGTGACTGAGGGCCCATTGTGGGGAGGGACCTGAAGATACACCCCCACAGGCAGCCCAAACACTTATTTGGGGCACCTGCAAAGTAGGGGCACAGAAATTTGTTTTTAATTTGCAGAAGCATCAAAACTTTTATCATGGCAAAAATCAGAATGGCCTCACATTTATTTTTGGTCTTTTCTTTGTGAATTCAGTGTTTGGGGCAGGCGGGATACCGCGTGTGCCACAGAGTTCGGGGCTGCTAAAGGTCTTACTCTGCCCTGGGATCTCTGGGGCCCCTTGTAAAGTCCAGCATTCTGGTTCATTACCCAAAGCACCCCCTTTCTTCTAACCTTTCATTTCAACTATACAAACCCCTGCCTGCCTTGGGCAGATTCTTAAAATATTTGCCCATCAGCACCCTCTCAGAGAGGAATGTCAAATGCTGCCATGATGTCAAAAGGGCCCCAAGGAGAAGCGCCTTGCCAAACCCAGCCTGTCACTCATGGCCACAGCAGAGTGGGAGATAAGCAAAGGCGAAGGCTCAGCGAGAGCCTGGCTCCCTGGGCTCCCTAAAGCACCCAGAGGGTCTGTGTGGGTTGGTGCTGCAGGGCGAGACTGTTAGCTGTCAAGAACAATGAACTGCCAGGTACCACCGCCCAAGTAAAAGCCCAAGTCTGAGGCTCTTCTGATTGCTCGCCCTTGTCAAGCCTGCATCAGGATGTCCGGAGCCTCCAAGGAGGGCCTGGAGACCCGAGGGCTGCCGGTGTCAGGCAAGGCCTGCTTAACCACCATGGACAAAAAGCTTAATGTGCTAAATGAGAAGGTTGACAAACTCTTGCATTTCCAAGAAGATGTCACAGAGAAACTGCAGTGTGTGTACCAAGGAATGGGCCACCTGGAGCAAGGCCTACAGCGGCTGGAGACCTCTCAGATTCTGGGCCCAGGTGGGGCTGACCACACTCCTCCAGCTGACTCACAGGCTGGGTGGCCGGAGGTCCTGGAGCTGGTGAGGGCTGTGCGGCAGGAGGCTGCCCAGCATGGCGCCAGGCTTGAAGCCCTGTTCAGGATGGTAGTGGCCGTGGACAAGGCCATAGCTTTGGTGGGGGCCGTGTTCCAGAACTCGAAGGTGGTGGATTTCATCATGCAAGGGAGTGTCCCCTGGAGGAAAGGAAGCCTGGCTGATGGCCCTTTGGAGGTTGGTTCCTGCTTCCTTACCCCTGTACCCTTCTGGCTGAAAGGGAGACCCAGTGGTCCTGGTGGGTACACTAGCCAGAGGGCTAGGCTTAGAAGCACTAGGAACTGTTGTTCCCTTCCCGTGCCATCTGCATGACCTGTTGATGGGGAAGAGGAGAGACTGAACCTTAATGGTCACAGGTAGATTTCCAGACAAGTCACTGACAGGCTGCTCTTCCTAGGGAAAGGAAGAAGCAGTGCCTCAGTGAGGTCTGCGGGGCCTCGGGCAGCCTCAGAGCACCTAGAAGTGGGGGTAAATGGGTCATTAGGGAGAGGAGGACAGTGAAGCTTATTGGATGTACTAGTGACTTCTTTTTGCTCCTTTCTGTTTTGTCACACCTAGAGTGAGAAACAGGTGGGAGCCAGTTTGCCCCAACAGAACCCCCCTTTTAGAACCCTCCCCTTCCTGTCCCCAACCTGTGCTGGGTCCCAGAGTGGGTGGAGTGTGCAGCTGCTTGTTGGAAGATGAGTGTTGACAGTGACCCCTGGGGGACACAGGCCATGAAGGAGCCGGAGCCTGGGGGTGGAGTGTGGCATTTCTGGGAGCGGCTGTTCCCTAGGATTGCATAATCAAACCCGCTGGCTAATGGAAGTTTGGCTGGGGTGTGTGTGTGTGTGTGTGTGTGTGTGTGTTTATGTGTGTGGTGTATGGAGGCAATACTGTTTGGGAGGGAACAGCTAAGAGTCAGCCACTTAGCAACCCTCAGACGGCCTGGAGCCACCATTTCAGATCACTGTAGTTATCCACCAACCGCTGGCAAGAGATAAGATGGGGTCTACAGGAGGCTGTGCTTGACTCTGTGTCAGCTCCGAGGCTTTCACAGGAGCAAGGCTGCAGGAGTGTGCCCTCTTTCCTCAACCCCAGCCAGGCCAGAGCTCACCCTGCTGACCCCTTCCCTCACCCCTGCCCTACAGCCTTGGCCAAGGTATGCCCCTCCCCCACCCAGCTCTCCGCTTTCTGCACATCTGCTATGAGTCTTGCCTGCCGGGGATATGTGACCTGCTTTTTCACTGATAAGCAACCTGGACTTTATATTTATTTATTTATTTTTTAAAGGGGGAAAAGGTGAGGTGGGGGGGCAGAGGGGGAGAGAGAATTTTTTTTTTAAAGATTTTATTTATTTATTTGACAGACAGAGATCAGAATTAGGCAGAGGCAGGCAAAGAGAGAGAGGAGGAAGCAGGGTCCCTGCTGAGCAGAGAGCTGGATGCGGGGCTCAATCCCAGGACCACCAGACCACGACCCGAGCCAAAGGCAGAGGCTTTAACCCACTGAGCCACCCAGGCACCCTGAGAATTTTTTTTTAAAGATTTTATTTGTTTATTTGACACAGAGAGAGATCACAAGTAGGCAGAGAGGGAGGCAGAGAGAGAGGAGGAAGCAGGCTCCCTGCTGAGCAGAGAGCCTGATGCAGGGGCTTGATTTCAGGACCCTGAGATCGTGACCTGGGCCGAAGGCAGAGGCTTAACCCAATGAGCCACCGAGGCGCCCTGAGAGAGAGAGAGAAAGAGAGAGAGAGAGAATTTTAAGCAGGCTTCACACCCAGCTTGAACTCACAACCCTGAAATCATGACCTGGGCCAAAATCAAGAGTCAGACGCTTAACTGACTGAACCACCCAGGTGTCCTATCAACCTCAGCTTTAAAGAAAATTACTGTGATATGATATATGCATGTGGTAAAAGATGTTCATGGAGGGCGCCTGGGGGGCTCAAATGGCTAAGCAGTTAAGTGTCTGCCTCATGTGGTATAAAGAGCATGTGTTCCTCCTACTCCAGCCCTCGGGTCCCAGGACCACCCTCCTCCCCATGCAGTTATAGGTGCCTGTTTCCCGCAGAACCTCCCAGACAGAGTCTGTTTATCTGTAAGCGCCACCTCTTGATTTTAACTCAAATATTAATCACCTTATTCTGGCCTTGATTATTTTTTTTTAACTTAATGTATTTTGGGCACTGTTTCATATGTACACATAGAAAGATTCCTCGTTCTTAAAGTTGTAGGGTGCCCCAGTTGGGGGATGTGTCTTAATTTGTTAATCAGCCCCACATCAATGTTGGTTCTATTATTTGTCATTTTTAGCTATTATAAATAACAGTGCAGTGAATATCCACAGAAGTGTGAGCTTATCTCTACCATACGCTCCTAGAAGTGCAGGGTGAAGCCAGAGGGTAAAGTTGTGTACATAAGGCCAAACTGACCTTCAAAGGAGTTATTTCAGTTTAGTCTCCTGTCAGTAGCATATGGGAGTGCTTGTTGCCTCCCCTTTTGCTAACAAAACATATTATCCAACTTTTTTATTTCTTTGCCTGTGTGGTGATTGAAAACTGAGATCTTACTGAGCATGTGTTTTTTTTTAACACTGAAATTTTTTGCAAAATACGAATTTTTTATATGATAATTTTCAAACATTTATAAAAATAGAGATTAGTATCATGAACCCTATTAACCCGTAACAGGAGGTCAATGTTATTGCATTTTTTCCCCACGACTTCCGTCTCTAGATTATTTTTTGTTTGTTTGTTTTTTAAAGATTTTATTTATTTATTTGCGAGAGAATGAGTGAGAGAGAACATGAGAGAGGAGAAGGTCAGAAGGAGAAGCAGACTCCCCAAGGAGCTGGGAGCCCGATGCGGGACTCGATCCTGGAAGTCCGGGATCATGACCTGAGCCGAAGGCAGTTGCTCAACCACCTGAGCCACCCAGGTGCCCCGTCTCTAGATTATTTTGAAGCCAATCTGAGACATTGGATCATTTCCTCCATAAACATTAGCATTTATATCTAGAAGATAAGGCATCTTTTAAAAAATGTAATTACAATACCATTATCATGACTAAAAAGTAAACAGTAATTTAATGTTACCAAAGTCAGTGTTCAAATTTTCCTAATTGTCTTATGCTTTATTTTCCTTATAATTTGTTTATTTGAATCAAGATTCAAATAAGACAACTGATTATATGCCTCCTAGTGCTAATTCTTTTTCTTTAATTCATAAAAAATTTAAAACTCTTTATTATGGAAAATATCAAACATAACAAGAAATAGATAGAATGATATACCTTGTAGTTTTGTGGTTTTTTTGGTAGTTTTTTTTAAAATATTTTATTTATTTGACAGACAGAGATCACAAGTAGGCAGAGAGGCAGGCAGAGACAGAGAGAGGGGGAAGCATGCTCCCTACTGAGCAGAGAGCCTGATGCAGGGCTCGATCCCAGGACCTTGGGATCGTGACCTGAGCCAAAGGCAGAGGCTTTAACCCACTGAGCCACCCAGGTGCCCCTACCTCATTATAGTTTTAATTTGTATTTCTTTTACTAGAAGTTTCAGCATCTTTTTTAAAAAATGTTTTGACTTTTTTTAATGTATCTTTTTTTTAAATTTATTTTTATATTTCTTTTCAGTGTTCCAGAATTCATTGTTTATGGAAGTTTCAGCATCTTTCACAGATTTAAAACCTTTTGTATTTTTCTGTAGCACCGGGTGATGTGTGGAAGTGTTGAATCACTATATTGTTTTGTTTTGTTTTTTTATTTTTATTTTTTAAAAGATTTTATTTATTTATTTGAGAGAGAGACAGAAAGAAGGAGCATGAGTGGAGGAGAGGGTCAGAGGGAGAGGGAGAAGCAGACTCCCCACTGAGCAGGGAACCCTGATGTGGGGCTCTGTCCCAGGACCCTGGGATCATGACCCATAAGACAGACGCTTAACCAACTGAGCCACCCAGGCACCCCTTGAATCATTATATTGTACACCTGAAACTAACATAACACTATATATATATTTTTAAGATTTTATTTATTTATTTGACAGAGAGAGATCACAAGTAGGCAGAGAGGCAGGCAGAGAGAGAGGGGGAAGCAAGCTCCCCATTGAGCAGAGAGCCTGATGCGGGACTCGATCCCAGGATCCTGAGATCATGACCTGGGCTGAAGGCAGAGGCTTAACCTGCTGAGCCACCCGGGCGCCCCATAACACTGTATAATAACTCTACTAGAATTAAAAAATTTTTAAGAAGTAAAAAAAAAAAGAACAAAAGAAAAAAGAAAAGAAAAGAAAATGGTGCCAGGAGTTTGTGAAGGTCCTCCTTGGGTCTTCTGAAGTGCCCAGTGGGATGTCATTTTGGTTGTAACAATGAATTAGATTATTACTAAAAGCTAGGTGTTCTCTCCTGAAGGACAGGCTCAGGCTCAGCCAGGTCGGGGCCCAAATCATAAGCTGTTCAGAAGACACCAGTCCTCTAGAATGGTGTCGAGGGTCTCTTCTCCTTCCTCTGAATGGGCCCTGAAGATACGACACAGCTGTGTGCGTGTGTGTTTGCCTGTGTGTGTGTGTGAGTGTGTGTGCCTACCTACACCAAGAGCAGAGGGAGGGAGAGGACATGCTGAGCCCAACAAGGTCTGCCAAAGGACAGTTTGTTCAAGTCCCTTTCTACCGGGGTGAAACAGGAGGCATCCCGTGATAATGCTTCCAGTTCCCCAGCTCCGGGGGTGGCAGGACAGAGTCTGCAGAAAGAGGTCCAGGGAGCGGTCTCTGCTGAGTAAGGGGATCCGGGTCACATTGATGGCGCTGTGTTAATCACGATGACAACAGCTGGTGTTTATTTATTAAGTGCCTAGCACATGCCAGGTGCGAGGCTAGGTGTTCCCATGTGCTGTTAGCCTCAAAAGGACAGAACTTGGTGTGCTGGAATCCCAAAGGGGTGAGCAGGTAGTAGGATTGAGAGAAGTGGGTATAGCATAGGAAAAACAGTGGAACCAACCCTTCTCAGTGCCGGGGAGGCATTCCAAAGTTGTGAGGACTGGCGCCCCAGTTAGCGGGAACCGCTCCAGCCGATTTTTGCCATGAGCTTAAAGTTGTCAGATCTTCAGATTTTTTTCAGGAGAATCTTAGAGAACCTAGAATTGTTTCTAATCAGTTTTATTAAGGCATAATTTACATACAATAAATGGCACACACCACACAAAGTTCGTGTGAGTACACAGTTCAACAAGTATATACACCACAATCAGAATAGAGAACAATCCTAAGCCCCAAAAGGGAACTTAGAATTTTAATGTGAAAGTCTCCTAGATTTAAAGTGTTGATAACAAATTTAAAAATTGAAAATGCTGTGTGGGCCAAACAAAATGTGTCTCAAGCTCATTTTGGCTCCCAGTTGGGGCATCTGTGGCTGAGGCCAGGGAAAGGGCCTTCAGGGGTGAGTTCCTTGACCAGACCTGCTGCTGTGATAAGGACCAGGAGGAGTCTTAGGGGCTGTACCCAAGTCTTAAAACCTTTAGAAGCACCAGAGGGACCCAGAAAGGAGTCAGGTCCTATAGAAATATTTATACTTAGAAATACTGAATGTCCCTACCATTTCAGGAGTAAGAGCACTGGCCTCAGAGTTAAAGGAAGAGCTGCCGAGAGCTTCTCTGGGCCTTACACACTTGATCTGTCCCTCAATCAGTTGGCTCTTTGAAGACAGAGTGCTCCCTGACTCAGGGAGGACAAAATCCGTAGAGGTACCGAGCACTTCCCATGTGCCGGGCACATTTGTCAGGACATTCCACAGATCAACTCCCCCAAACCTCTTACTAACTCTACGAAGCAGCTAATATTATTCTTCCCATTTCACAGATGAGGAAAGGGAGGCTGAGGGGTGAAGATGGGATTTAAACCCAGCAGCGTCTGGCTCCAGAGTCAAGCGAGGCTGTGCTTCCGGCCACGCTACTGTATAGCAAAAGGGTGATGGTAGGAGGCACCCAGCTCCCTGGCAGGCATTATTAATTGATGGGGGCACTCTTCCAACCCTCCTCCTTGCCCCTAGCCCCCTAAACAGGCATGGGTCAATCTGACTTTAAAATCCAAGCCAAGCCAGCGCTGTAATAGCCATGATTGAATGATCTGAATTGACACTTTAAATTTATCTTCCATCCCTGGTCTAAGTATTTTGAGGTCCAATCCATTCAGAAGCCGTGTCAGGTCTTCCCCTTACTGGCAATGTGATGACACATTAGAAAGAATTTGTGACTTTGTGTCTTTATCTCTAGAATGGCAGTAGCAATATCTATCTTCTAGTATTACTGTGAGACCAGGTGAAGTAACCTAAATACTTCTACCTTAAGCACATGGTAGGTGTTCAGCCAATGTCTGTGGCCTGAACAATGATGTTGATGATGATGATTGTCCTTTCAGAACAAAGATCGAGTGGAAGAGAAAGGAGCAAAGCCAAAACATGCACTGAGCACCAGAGCTGTGCAAGCTGAGATCAGGGGGCCTTGGGAAGGTGAGTGGGGCCCTATTTGCTGTGTTCCATGTTGTGCATATGATGGTTTCAGAATAAAAATATGTTTTTTATTTTTTCCTTTTTAAATTTATTTAATTAATTTATTTAATTCCTTTATTTATTTTTCCTTTTTTTTTCATTTTTCTTTTATCCTTTATATATATTCCACTATATATTTTAAGTCACTTGGACTAGCTCTTTTCTGTGGAAGCTATGCCACCAAATTGAATCTCAGGTCTATTTCACTTTGCTTTACATCTTTGTGCATTGCTTTTATTCAAGTTTCATTTTCTTTTACAATTTTGGGTAATATTGACATGGTTCTAAAGTCAAATTAACAAAACAAGGGGTATTAAGAGAAATCTGGCTTTTCTATCTTTTTTCCTCCCTTGCATATGGAACCATTCACAAAATTTTTTGTCTTTCTTTGTGTGTCCTTAGGCCATGTTATGTGGTTATACACATGCACCTGCATGTGTGCGTTCGGCGCGCGTGCGCGCGCACACACACACACACACACACACATCCTCCCTTCCTAGAGAAACAGAAGCACCCCAGACACACTTTTCTCCACCTGGCTCTTTTCCGCTTACAATATATCTTGAGATCAGTCCATGGCCGCATCTGGAGATATTCGTGTCTATTTTCTATGGTTGTGCAGTCTCTGGGTGTTGGGCCATGGTTTAGTCAACCAGCCTCCTACTCTTGGTCACTTGGGTTGTTTCCAGTCTGCCTATTATAAATATGTTTCCCTGCGTGGCCTTTGCATATCCTTTGCAGTATCTTTAGGCTGGAGTCATCCCTATAGAAATGCATTTTTATGCTGCTGATTTTCCTGTAGAGAGCCAGAAGGCGAACCTGCCAGAGGGGACAGAGGAGAGGCTGACCCCCGTCAATGCTTCTGAGATAGGATCTGACCTCCCCACCCAAGCAGAGGGCCCACCGGGGCAGGAAGAAGGAGTTCCTGGCCCAGCCCAAGTGCCCCCTGGCCTCCTGCCGCTGCACACAGAGGCAGAAGCCAAAGCTCCTGGAGCATTCGCTGAGAACCCTGGGACTGTCCTGGAATTGTCTGCAGCATCCAACAGGGTCAGTGAAGCCCCCACCAGCCAGGAAACTTTACCCAGGACAGACCAAGTATCGTCATTCAGCAGGCCTGACTCACAGCCCTCAGAGGAAGGCATGAGGCTCACTCCAGGGCTGCCAGTCCAAGCCAAGGCAGCTCATGGTGGTGGAGAAACTCCTGCCAGGTAAGGGGTGCTCCTCCATGCTGGGCAGGGAGGGAATTAACGGCACAGCCCCTCAGCGGGAGCACGACCAAGAGGCTAGCTGCTGGGATAGAGTGCCCACTGTCTGCCGTGCTGGCTAGCTTCGTGAGGGCAAGACAGGAGAAGGTGTAGGCACTGCTTTTGGGAATTTAGAGCACTCTTTCTCACCTGGTGCCCATTAGAAGTGCCTGAAAGCAATTTTTATTTTTTATTTGCTTATTTTTTTTTAAAGATTTTATTTATTTGTCAGAGAGGGAGAGAGAGAGAGAGCGAGCGAGCACAGGCAGACAGAGTGGCAGGCAGGGGCAGAGGGAGAAGCAGGCTTCCTGTCGAGCAAGGAGCCCGATGTGGGACTCAATCCCAGGACGCTGGGATCATGACCTGAGCCAAAGGCAGCCGCTTAACCAACTGAGCCACCCAGGCATCCCTGAAAGCAATTTTTAAAATACCAATGCCCAGATAGTCTGATTTATTCAGTCTGGAGTGCAGCTCACCTACCCTTCTTCCCTTTCTCCTTCCCTTCCGTCTTCCTTCCCTCCCTTCCTCCCTTCCTCCCTCTCTCTTTCTCTCTGTCTCTCTCTCTTTTTTTTTTTTTTTTTTTTACAAGCTCCTTGGGTGATTCCAATATAGAGCAGGGCTGAGAACCACCAGCTCTCAGAGCAGTTATAATAGCTACAAGCTGGGGCTCACGGCACAATCCTAGGAGCTGGCATTGGCCACACATTTCACAGACATCGTCTCGCTGTATTCTCACAACATCCCAGGAGGCAAGTGTGGAAATGAGGAAATGGGCTGAGAGTGCCCAGGGCTGTACAGCTAGGGAGTCACAAAGTTGAAATCTGAATCCAGGTTTCTGGACTCCAGAATCTGCTCCCAACCACAGTACCACCCTGCCTCTCAGGTCAGCATTTAATTGGGTCCCAAATACTAAGTCGGGGAGAGAAGGATGGGGATTCACAGGGAGGCTGGTACAGGCTGAGTCCATCCAGTAGGGCCTTCAAGACAGTTATACCTTGGGTCCTGAAGGTGGGATTTTGCCCTCGGAACACAGCCTCCAGACCAGCGCTCGGCCCTCAGCAGACACAGGGCAGGATAATGAAGAGCCAGAGTCTGCTGACTGCCAAGCTCTCTCTTTGTTCCTATGTTCCCCAGCCCTGTGGAACAGTACACTGGGCCCCCAGGGCAGCCCACGGAAGTATATTGTGCTTCCCTGTCCTAAGGGGGTCTGGTGCCCTCCTGCACCTGCCCCGGGTTGTCCTTATCTGTAACACAGCCCCATCCCTTCTCTAGGCCTGCTGCAGGGAGGGGAGCTGATGTCTGTGTGCTAGGGCGACTGGCAGAAAAGCCCAGATCATTTGTCTCTCTTTGTTCTGGAAGGAAATGAGAGCCTCTGGGAGAGCTTAACCAACTAAAAGGAGGGATTCCTGGTAGGCTTCCCTGGATCCTGGTCAGAGCTGTAAACATGGAATCTAGGGATAGGGATGGACTTTCCATGAACTTTTTAGGGGCCCCCAAAAGATTCTGCATGAGGGGAAAGTTCTCTATGTTTTTAGCCGTGCGCTGAATTTCAGGCGCACTAGACCTGCCACGGGGCTCAGGAAGTGGAGAGATCATGGAGAGATCACTACCTGCCTGTCCTCAGCTAGCACATGAGTATATTTTGAGAAGGTAAGTTTAAAGTCAAGCATCCACTCTGATGGGCCGTGGCTGCCCGTGTCGAGGCTGCTAAGGCCCTAGCAGCAGGTGGAGGAGCACAGTGCTGGAAGGGGTCAGCGGCACCTGCCCCGGGTGCACCATACAGCAGCAGGACAGAAAGCCTTGGGCGCTTGACGGCATGGGAATGTGTGGCCGTGCGTTGGGGTCATCCCATGCCCTGCTCGGTGTGAAGACCAAGTGGGACAGCAGTGACTTGGCTTTATTAGCTGGTCACCTGACCACCTGGATACTCTTCCAGCAACTGGCTTCCTGCAGTTCCTGTGGCCTTCAGCAGAGACGAGGCTAGAGCCGGGCTTGGATGCCACCCTTCGCACCTACCCTGTCATCACCAACCCACACTCACTCCTCCCAAGGGATGCAGGGCTGGGGTGTGTGTGGCTTCGGCTGCCTCCTGCCCAAGGCTGGCTGTGGACAGGCTTGTACTGAGTCAGGTGCATCCAGGAATAGGTGCTGCTTTCAGAGGACTGGCTGCAGCTCAGGCAAGGGGCCGGGCCTTCGACGGCTGGGGAAAAGCCTCACTTTTTTTTTTTTTTTTGGTCATCATGATGAAAAACACATAACGTAACATTTACCAACTGAACCGTTTGTAAGTGTACAGTGCAGGGGGGTTAAATATCTTTCATCTTGCAAATCTGAAACTCTGTAACCATCAAACAACTCCCATCTTGCCCATCCCCAGATCTGGCCACCACCACTGCACTTTCTGCCTCTGAATTTGACTACTGTAGGTATCGCATATAAGTGGAATTGTACAAATGGACTCAGGATTTTTCTTTCTTTTCTTTTCCTCTTTTTTTTTTTTTTTTTTTTTTTTTTTTTTTTGTGACTGGCTTATTTCACTTAGCATAATGTCCTTGAGGTTCACCCAGGTGGTAGCATGTAACAGGATTTCCTTCCTCTTTAAGGCTGAATAATGTTCCATTGTATGGATATTATACATTTTGCTCATCCATTCATCCCTAGATGGACACGTGGGCCGCTTCCACATTTGGTTGTTGTGAACAATGCTGCTATGAACACAGGTGTACAAGTTATCTCTTTGAGACTCTGTTATAAATTCTTCTGGATACTTTTTTAAAGAAGTGAAGTTGCTGGGTCACAAGGTAGTCCTATTTTTAAATTTTTGAGGAACCACCAGCGGGTTTTCCATACCAGCTGCACCGTCTTGAGCCTCATTTTGGGACCCCTGGGGCTTTCCCCTCTTCATGGCCTCTCGGCACTCCTGTGAGGTATCAACGTCTCTGTTTGACAGAAGAGGGAGCTGATGACCAAAGTTGTCCAGCAACATGGTCCAGAGCTAAGACCAGAGAGGAGGCTGTTGGGCTCCCTCGTGAGGCTCAGTCCATGCCAGACACTCATCTTGTCACCCCCACCCCAATACACATAGACCCCAGCAGTGGGGTTGTAAAGAGCAGTCACAGCAGGGGCAACTCTGAGAGGGAGTGTTAAACCCTCGGGGGTAATGGCTCCCAAGGTCAGGTCCTTTCCTCTGAACATCATCAGTGCTCAGAAGGCCTTCCTGACCTCTAGCTCGGGTCCCAAGCCCAATGTCGCAACGTCTGGGTAATGAAAATGGATGTGAAGCGGGCCCAGTGGCATTGCCAGGGTACAGCAGGGTCTGTCAGGAAGGGGAGCTGCTTCTCGGCTATGCAGACATGCCCAACAGAGCCAGACCTATTTGTTCAAGAGAAATGAGAAGTCTTATCTCTATGACTAGTTGCTGATTTTTTAAAATTTAAAAAAATTTTTTTTTTTTTTTTTTTTTAAAGATTTTTTTAATTTATTTATTTGTCAGAGAGAGAGGGAGAGAGAGCGAGCGAGCACAGGCAGACAGAGTGGCAGGCAGAGGCAGAGGGAGAAGCAGGCTCCCTGCCGAGCAAGGAGCCCGATGTGGGACTCGATCCCAGGACGCTGGGATCATGACCTGAGCCGAAGGCAGCTGCCCAACCAACTGAGCCACCCAGGCGTCCCTAAAAAAATTTTTTAAAAAATTTATTTATTTGTCAGAGAGAGAGGGAGAGAGAGATCGAGCACAGGCAGACAGAGTGGCAGGCAGAGGCAGAGGGAGAAGCAGGCTCCCTGCTGAGCAAGGAGCCCGATGTGGGACTCGATCCCAGGACGCCGGGATCATGACCTGAGCCGAAGGCAGCCGCTTAACCAACTGAGCCACCCAGGCGTCCCTAGTTGCTGATTTTTTAAAAAAAGATTTTATTTATTTATTTATCTGGGAGGGAGAGGGGGGAGGGGCAAAGGAAGAGGCAGAGTTTTTAAAAATTTTTAAATTTTTTTATTAACATATAATGTATTATTAGCCCCAGGGGTACAGGTCTGTGAATTGCCAGGTTTACACACTTCATAGCACATACCTTCCCCAATGTCCATAACTCCACCACCCTTTCCCTATACCCCTCCCCCCGGCAACCCTCAGTTTGTTTTGTGACATTAAGAGTCTCTTATGGTTTGTTTCCCTCCCGATCCCATCTTGTTTGATTTATTCTTTTCCTACCCCTGAAACCTCCCACGTTGCCTCTCAACTTCCTCATATCAGGGAAATCATATGATAATTGTCTTTCTCTGTTTGACTTATTTCACTAAGCATAATATCCTCTAGTTCCATCCAGGTCGTCATAAATGGCAAGATTTCATTTCTTTTGATGGCTGCATAGTATTCCATTGTATATATATATACCACCTCTTCTTTTTCCATTCATCTGTTGATGGATATCTAGGTTCTTTCCATAGTTTTGCTATTGTGGACATTGCTGCTATAAACATTTGGGTACATGTGCCCCTTCAGATCACTTTGTTTGTATCTTTAGGGTAAATACCCAGTAGTGTAATTGTGGGTCATAGAGTAGCTCTATTTTCAACTTTTTGAGGCACCTCCATGCTGTTTTCCAGAGTGGTTGCACCAGCTCGCATTCCTACCAACAGTGTAGGAGGGTTCCCCTTTCTCCGCATCCTCGCCAGCATCTGTCATTTCCTGACTTGTTAATTTTAGCCATTCTGACTGGTGTGAGATGGTATCTCATTGTGGTTTTGATTTGTATTTCCCTGATGCTGAGTGATGTGGAGCACTTTTTCATGTGTCTGTTGGCCATCTGGATGTCTTCTTTGCAGAAATGTCTGTTCACGTCCTCTGCCCATTTCTTGATTGGATTATTTGTTCTTTGGGTGTTGAGTTTGATAAGTACTTTATAGATTTTGGATACTAGCCCTTTATCTGATATGTCGTTTGCAAATATCTTCTCCCATTCTGTCAGTTGTCTTTTGGTTTTGTTGACTGTTTCCTTTGCTGTGCAAAAGCTTTTGATCTTGATGAAGTCCCAATAGTTCATTTTTGCCCTTGCTTCTCTTGCCTTTGGTGATGTTCCTAGGAAGAAGTTGCTGTGGTTGAGGTTGAAGAGGTGAGGCAGAGTGTTGTAAGCAGACTCCCCACTGACTGGGGAAACCTCACACAGGCCTTGATCCCACAACCCTGAGATAGTGACCTGAGCTAAAATCAAGAGTTGGATGTTTAACAACTGAGTCACCGGGGGCCCCCGTTCTTGCCTGATTTTAATAAAATATGTCTGACCTGGGGTTTCCCGTGGGATAGTTGGCTTGGTTCACCCTTTCTTCACTTAACTGAAAGGGAGACTGAGGCCTAGAGAGGGGAGCCCAGGTATCCTGCCTCAGCCACAGTCCTCCTGGGGCCGAAGTAGTTTTCTAAGGCCTTCATAGACATCTGGTGCCCACCAGGGTCCATCACAGGTTACTTCAGCCTTCCTTGGCCGTTTATCCCCTGGAATCCTGAGAGCAGAGAGTACCATCTCACTGAATCCAGCCTCTCCCTGGTGTTCTGTCTGGGCAGAGGTAGTCAGGTATTGGGGTCTGTTGGTTCTAAACACAACCTACCTTACTATTATAATAAATGCAAGGACCCTTTTTCCAGATGAGAAACTGAGGCCAATAAGCCATGATCATTGAGTGGCAGCAGCAGGCATCTGAACCCAGGTCAGGGGTGACTTGAAAGTCCTTGTTTTTAAGGCCATATTTTCTCTCTGCCCTAGGATCTCCATCCATGTACAGGAGACAGATAACCCTGGGGAGATGCTTGTGACACGAGGGGATAGCCTCAGACCCACGCCCCCTGCGGAGGCTCCCGCAGCTGCCCATCCAGGTAAGCAGGACCCATCTGGGCCCACGCTCCAGATCCCTGCAACCAAGTCAGAAGAACAGATCCCAAAAGGAGCCAGCAAGATTTCCCCACTGCGGAAATGGAGCAGCCATGAGGGAGTAAAGACAGAGGAGAAGCAGGGGCCTGGGACTGAGTCCACCACGGGACCAAGCGGGGCCAGGAGGGACAAAGGAGGTGATGCTGGAGCCACAGGCTGGCAACAGGACAAAGGCATGGGAGCAGGAAATCCTGAGCCCAGGAAGGACTGCACAGCCGGAGGCGCAGGCAGAGCTGAAGTAGGAAGGAGGATGCCCCTTGGAGCTGAAGCTGGCAGTGTGGTTCTGGGTAAGTGAACCCATTGCTGGGTGCCCCAAGGTGAGTGAGTTTGGGGGCCTACTCCTAGGGGGCCTTCCTGCAGCTTCCAGGAAGGTCTGGGAGAGTCTAAGACTTGGAACAGCCTACCAGTACCTGCTGGGGCTGGAGAACAAGGCCTGGAGATGCAGTGGGCTGAGTTTGGGGTGACTATAACAGTAGGGGAGGAAGGAACCCATGTGGCTCAACTGGGGGGATTTCTCAAAGCCACCAGCCTGCCTGAACTCTCCACCATGGGTGGCATTCTGGATTGAGCCAGAGAAGGCTCCTGCCAAAAAGAACATCTATTAACTGATGTCAACATTTGCCACCGCACCCAGTGAGTGAGTTCTCATCCCAGAGTACAGAAGAGTATGCTGGGGCTGCTGACTTGCTTTCTGTCCCAGTGATGGTGGGGAGGGATCCTTGTGCTCTTGTGACCCAAGTGTCCTCAACCTCCAGCCCTTAGGGCCACACTCTCCTTGGTCTGAGCCCTCATCCCATGTGGCAGCAGGAAGGCTGATTTCCTGCCCTGGGATTTTGGGAAGTCCCCAAGGAAGGGCTGTGTGTTCTGCAGGTCATCCCAGGGTCCCTTGCCACTTCTGGGCTCTGCAGTTGCCCTGTCACAGTGACATCTCCAGCTACTTCCTCTCCACCTGTATGACTCAGTCCAAGTGTGGACAAAGGCCTCCTTTCATTCCTAAAACACCACTGAAACTAGGCGGAGACTCCAGAGTCCTTTCTGGGGCTTGGGGTGGTGATAAAGCCAATGTGAACTTAGGGTTCTCTGTGTACCGGTGTTTCCCCTCATGGGCTGGTGGAGGGGAGATAAATGGAAACACAGGGGAGGTCAAGGAACACGCTCAGGGCCACAGAGACAGTGCTGCCCTGTCTGGCTCCAGAACCTATGTGCAAACCTTGTGGTTCTACGGCCCCTCAGAAGGCCCGTAGTGCGCAGCAAAGGAAACTTCAAGTCAAATTCTAGATTTGGAATCTCTGTGACATACACTCAGCATCCAGGCTCTCTCAGCCTTTCTAGGTCCCAGGAAAACAGCAGCAGCAGGAGCAACAGCCCATATTTGTTACCTTTGTGATCCAGGGCTCAGGGCTTGCTTTTGCAGATACAAAAAGGAAGGAGCAATATTCTCTCGAGGCAAATTCAAGCTTCTACTTTGGGGAGCGAAAAGCTGCTAAGATGAACTTAGTAAGAGAAAATAGCCATGTTTTCACGGCAGCGGGTATATGGTTTCAGAGGCAGGAGAGTTGTTGGTGGAACACTCTGAGTGAACCATGACAAGCCCAGAGAAACCCAACGCAAGCTGCTGACTGCCCGCCATGGAGTCGCCCATATTAAGGAATATGCAAACCAGCTCAAGTCATTGTGTTTGGTGTTCTGTTTTAGTCCTTTACTCTATTTCAGGCAACATTTCTAGGTTCATACTGCCTCTGAAGTGCAAGATTTTTCCCAAAAACTTAGACTATTTTTATTTTTCCAAATGGTGGTGTCCTCGGTTTCCCCTCCAGGCCCACTGTCCACTTCCAGCCTGTTGGGTCCATGGTCAAAGGAACATGACTGAATCAAAGCGAAGGTCAAGAAAGCTTTATTTTGCGCCAAGCATCGAAAATCAAACTGACCGGTCAGGGCCGCCTCTTCGGAGGCGGCCCCTTCCAGCCTCACAGACTAGCTTTTATAGAGCAAAGAGCATGTGGTTGAGCCTATTACCTTGGTCAAAATTGGTGCCCAAAAGGCGGGCCCACTCTCCCTAGTAGCTAGGGAGACAGTATGCGCGTTCCACTGATTGGATGTCTCCACCTGGCCTGACCTGCCCTTGTATCTGGGCTTTGCAAGTAAGTTCCTCTGGGAGGGGCGGGGCCAATCTAAGTTTACTGCATAAACAACAAAATGGCTGCCTCTGGCTAAGTAGGCCCTTTTCTTTGGAGATTAGTCAAATCTTTGACTTTTCAGCCAGTTCTATGTTCTCCTGTTGTAAGGGGTTATATTGTGCATGTAAGACTAACATTTACAAATGACATTAGGGCATTTATAATGCAGGGGCCAAAAAGTAACATTAGTGCACGGTGGGCTGATGAGTTAGCCATTCACCGCTTTGTATAAACTTTTCCATTTTTCCTAATTCTGTTCATCTAATTTCTCACCTATACTTTACATAAACAGGTAACATAGGAGTAATAATGCACAAACAGGTAACAATAGGTGCAACAATAAACTCATAGTCTTTTGAGTCTTAGCTTTAGTCCACAGTCAGCAGGGTCCATCGGCTGCGGCTTCCATCTCTGGGGGGCGTCCTCATCCTCGGCTCTTTTGACTTACACACCCCCCTGAAGCTGACCGGCTGTGGGCTACCTCTTACCTCTCAGGCTGTTTGCCCAGTGAGGAGATCAGAGGGCACCGGTGGCAGGAGGGAGCGTGTTTGTTTCTCCAGCTGCCTCCCTGTCACACCACCCTGGCGGGGGTCTGCAGCCTGTGTCTTCAAATATAGTTCCATCATTAAATTCTGCTTGATCACCCTGTTCAAGGGTGCCTTCCGTTTCCTGCTAGCTGCACTAATCCACCCTGGATCCCCTCTCAATGTCAGTGAATAGACTGGGTAGAACTTCTCCACCTTGCAAAGAGCACCACTGTTGGTGATGGGAGATTTGGGTCTGACTCCTGTCTGTCACTGACTCACTGTGTGCCGTGGGGCCAGTCACCTCACCTCTCTGAAATTCAGCTAGCTCCTCTGCCATACGGGTGACTCCAATGAGGTGATCCTTGAGAAGGGCGAGGGGCTTGTCACTTGACCCAAGAGGGTGGCTAAGTGGGGCAGGCTGCACTTAGAGGCTCACATCCTATTGTCTCCCAAACAGATGACAGCCCAGCTCCACCAGCCCCCTTTGAACACCGGGTGGTGAGTGTCAAGGAGACCTCGACCTCGGCAGGTTACACAGTGTGTCAGCATGATGTCTTGGGAGGGTAGGTGGGCTTCTGCCTTGATGAGGGGCAGGAGCAGGAGGGGTGGGGGCAGAGACACTTGGACACCTGAGCTGGCATGTTGCTGGATGCTTCTCAGGAGGGGGTTGGTCGAGAGCCAAGGCCTGGGGTGGGATAGAGCGCAGAGCATGCTAGTGATTGGCTAGCCTACAGAGAGTAGGTGAGTGCAGGGGAGCCCACATGGTATATGAGCATAGGTGGGAGCCATATGCTGGAGGTGGTAGGGCGGTCTGGGTGGTGTGGAGTGAGGGCAGTAGTTCCCTGGGGTATGGCATAGACCACTTACAATAGGGTGAAGAAGATCTTCTCTAGGTTTGAGGATAACCCATATGGTGTAGGGGTGATGATTATAGTGCCTCCAGGGTGCAGGGTAATCCCCATGGTGTTTATGAACAAAGGGCAAAACCAGAAAGCCAGGGGTACAGGATGGCTCACCTTGGGCTCTCACCCCATCATGTCTCTGCAGGGGCCGGTTTGGCCAGGTCCACAGGTGCACAGAGAAGTCCACAGGGCTCTCGCTGGCAGCCAAGATCATCAAAGTGAAGAGTGCCAAGGACCGGGTGAGGCATCTGCCCCAGGCCAGCCAATACCTTGGGCCACGTTTGGGGCTCCTATACTTCCTTCTTGGCTCCCTGGCCCCATGCTCCCCCAGACCCCCGAATGCTTATCAGGAACCCTGTCAACGTCCCTGTCTCTTTTTCATGATTCCCACACTCTGCTCAGCACATCACCTCATACCCTGGGAAGCAGGGTCCCTCTGGACTTCCAAGCTTCCTTCTTGGGTCTCAGGTTCCCTATCTGTGGAATGGGGGATTGAAGTAAAGTCCCTTCTGTTCTAAGAACTGGTTTGGGTCATGAGTTGGAGACCTGATGTGAGAGCAGAAAAAGAGGAGGTGGGCATGCATGTGTCCTGGGAGGCACACCTGGCTCATCTTTCTGACCCATTTCTTGGAAAATCCTCTCCTGTCTGACTCTGCAAGGAGGATGTGAAGAATGAGGTCAACATCATGAACCAGCTCAGCCATGTGAACTTGATCCAGCTCTATGATGCCTTTGAGAGCAAGAACAGCTGTACACTTGTCATGGAGTAGTGAGTATCTTGGGAGGTGGAGCAGTGACTTCTCTGTGGGCCAGGACTCAGGACTGGGGCTTGGAGCCATAGTTGTAGGCAAAACTCTCCTTTCCCTTTCCCCTCTCTGGGTTATCTAGGGAATATCATCACCTCCAATATGGAGCATGGAGGGCAAAGCCATTTGCTGTAAACCAGCAGTAAAACTGACTCACTCACTCAGATATATGTCAGTTTGGCTTACACAGTTTTCAATAATTTTGATTTAGGTGTTAGCAATTGGAAATTGGAAAATTTCACATTGAAACCCAGATATCTTGTTTTTTCTTAAAAATGTGAAAGATCGGGACACCTTGGTAGCTCAGTTGGTTAAGTGGCTGCCTTCGGCTCAGGTTGTGATCCCAGCGTCCTGGGATCGAGTCCCACATTGGACTGCTTGCTCGGTGGGGAGCCTGCTTCTCCCTCTGCCTGCCACTCTATCTGCCTGTGCTCGTTCTCTTTCTCTCTCTCTCTCTCTGACAAATAAATAAATTAAAAATTTTTTTTTTAAAATGTGAAAGATCTAGTAATGCTAGACCTGTGTTTCCAGCTAGAAATGGTGTGCTAGAGCTCCTAGTGGCTGACTTTTGTAGACAGGGCAACCAGTGTCTCATTTGCCACAGTCCCCACCATTCCCAAGTACCGCTGAAGCTGAGGCCAGGGGCTCAGAGGCCATTTATTTTTGGGCTTGTGTTGCTATTTTCCTTCCGGTAAGGTTTGTCATGTCATGTCTCTACCATGAGTGAAAAAACAAAGATAGACTAAGGGGCTGTATTTTATGAAAACTTTTGACTCAGATCTGGTCTTTTTTGCTCATTTTGGGTTCTTGCCATATAAGTACTAATTGGCTCCTGTAGGCAAATGAGTTTATTACCTTGACCTAGAGTATCCAGAGTGAACCTGGATTATCAACACTGAAGACATTTCCCAGTCTTCCTTTTGGCCCATCAGTTCCTTTTTTCCCTCCTGCCCTCTGAGCTCAGAATAGGCCAGAACAAATATCTCCATGAAACCCAAGATGGCAGTGGCCTCAGGCTTATCTGGGTTGGCTTCTTTTGACTCTCGGTGATAAGAGTGGACAAGTCCTCTGAGAGCCTCCCTTAGGCCAGTGCTTGCCTCTCTCTTGTCCTGGCAGTGTGGATGGGGGTGAACTCTTTGACCGGATCACAGAGGAGAAGTACCAGCTGACCGAACTGGATGTGATCTTGTTCACCAAGCAGATCTGCGAGGGGGTTCATTACCTCCATCAACACTACATCCTGCACCTGGACCTCAAGGTCAGGCTCCACCTGGGCTTGTGGTGGTGGTGGTAGGGTGGGGGTGACAGGGTTCCTGCTCTTCTGTGGCAGAACAGCAAAAAACAATCTTGAGAAAGAAGAGCAAAGTTGAAGGATACACATTTCCCAATTTCAAAATTTACAGCTAAGCTACAGCAATAAAAACAATGGGTTATGTGTATGAGGGTGAATAGATAGCTCAATGGCATACAACTGAGAGTCCAGAACCAAAACTTTGTATTTGTGGTCAATTGATTTTTTGATAACTGTGCCATGATGATTCAATGAGGAAAGGATAATCTTTTCAATGGACACCATGCTTGTACCCACATGCAAAATAATACACTCATACTATACACAAAAAATGGATTGTGACTTAAATGTAAGACCCCAAATTACAAAATAGTTAGAAGAAAACAAAGGAGTAAATCTTTGTGACCTTGTATTATTAGGCAGTGATTTCTTAGAAATGATTCAAAAGCAAAAGCTAGAAGAGAAAAATGGATAAATTAGACTTTATCAAAATTAAAAACCTTTGTGCTTCAAGGGATATCATCAGAGAGTGAAATGACAGCCCACAGAATGGGAGAAATATTTCTAAACAATATCTCTGATAAGGGACTTGTATCTATAATATGTAAAGGAATCTTACAACTCAGTAATTGAAAGACAAATTTTATAATAGGCAAAGGATTTAAATAGACATTTATCCAATAAAGATATACAAATGGACAATAAGTACATGAAAAAATTCACATCGTTAGTCATTAGAGAAATACAAATCAAAACTACAGTGAGATACTGTTTCACACCTATTAGACTAAGCTAAAATAAAAAATAAAACTGACAGACAATAAGAAGTGTTGGCTATGATGTGGAGAAATGGGAACTCTCATACTTTTTTTTTCTTTAAGATTTTATTTATTTATTTGAGAGAGAGAGAGAGAGAATGAGAGAACATGAGAGGTGAGAGGTCAGAGGGAGAAGCAGACTCCCTGCCAAGGAAGGAGCCCAGTGTGGGACTTGATCCCGGGACTCCAGGATAATGACCTGAGCCAAAAGCAGTTGCTTAATGAACTGAGCCACTCAGGCACCCTGGAAATCTCATACATTGTTGATGAGATTGTAAAATTATGCATCCATTTTAGAAAACAGTTTGGCAGTTCCTAAAATGTTAAATGCAGAGTTACCACATGACCCGGTAATTTTACCTCCAGGTATGTGCTCAAGAATATCGAAAACATAAGTCAACACCAAAACTTATACATGAATGTTCTTAGCAGCGTTATGCATAATAGCCCCAAAGTGAAAACAACCTGAAAATTCTCTAACAGATGAACAGAGAAACAAATATGTTATATCCGTACAATGGGGAGTCAAGATGGCGGAGCAGTAGCAGGCTGAGACTACATCGGGTAGCAGGAGATCAGCTAGATAGCTTATCAAACCATAGCAAACACCTACAAATCCAACGGGAGATCGAAGAGAGGAAGAACAACAATTCTGGAAACAGAAAATCGACCACTTTCTGAAAGGTGGGACTGGCGGAGAAGTGAATCGAAAGCGACGGGAGGAGAGACTGCGGGGGAGGGGCCAGCTCCCAGCAAGCGGCGGAGCAACGGAGCACTAAATCGGGACTTTTAAAAGTCTGCTCCACGGAGGGGCATTGCTCCAGAGGCTAAACCGGGGTGAAGCCCACGCGGGTCAGCATGGCCCCAGGTCCCGCAGGGTCACAGAAGGATCGGGGGTGACTGAGTGTCGCAGAGCTTGCAGGTATCAGAGCAGGGAAGCCAGCTACAGAGACAGAGCCGAGGAGTGAGCTCTCAGCTCGGGGTTACCTTGAACTGGTCGCAGGCTGGGTGAGCTCGGAGCGCGGCCAGAGGCGAGGGAGACAGGAGTGGCTGGGCTTTTCTCTGTGGGCGCACCGAGGAGTGGGGCCCCGAACTCTCAGATCCTCCGGGCCGGAGACTAGGAGGCCGCCATTTTCATTCCCGTCCTCCGGACTCTACGGAAAGCGCTCAGGGAACAAAAGCTCCCGAAAGCGAAACCGAGCGGATTACTCAGCCCGGCCCCTGGTAAGGGCGGTGCAGCTCTGCCTCGGGCAAAGACACTTGAGAATCACTACAACAGGCCCCTTTCCCAGAAGATCAACAAGAAATCCAGCCAAGACCAAGTTCACTTAACAAGGAGAGCAGCGGAACTCCAGAGGAGGAGAAAGCAAAGGGCGGAATTCATGGCTTTCTCCCCATGATTCTTTAGTCTTGCAGTTAATTTAATGTTTTCTTTAATTTTATTTTTTTTTCTTTTTCTCTTTTTCTGCTAACTTTTTTAAACTTTTACCCTTTTCTTTTTTTTAACATTTTTAAACTAGTTTATCTTAATACCTTTCCAAAAAAATAATAATCTTTTTTGAACCTTCATTATTATTGTCATATTTTATCCTTCATAGTATTTAACTTTATTTTTTGTATTCACATAAGGGTTTTTTCTTCTAAAAAATTTGGGGTACAACTTCCTCTAGTGGACCAAAATACACCCTAAATCTAGCTCCGGGCTTGTTCTAGTCTCCAGCCTGAGAAAATTCTCTCCACTTTCTTTTTCTTTATTCTCCCAACCAACTTACTTTATCAACTCCTTTTTTTTAGAAATTAAATAAAAATTTTTTTGTTTTTCATCTTTATAGGCATACTCCATCCCTTCACTGTGTTTACCCTTATATACATTTTTCATTCTTTAAAAATCTTGGGAGGTACTTTTTTCTAAGAGACCAAAATGCCCCACAATTAAGTGGGTGATTCTGTTCTAGTCACCAGTCTAATATATATATATATATATATTTTTTTTTCTTTTACATATTTTTTCTTTATTTGTTTTATTTAAAAAAATTTTTTTTTTCTGAACTTCTTTTTATCCCCCCCCCCCCACAATTTGGGGTTTCTTCTGATTTGGTTAAAGGGCATTTACCTGGGGTCCTTGCCACCCTTTTAGTATTTTATTTGCTCCTTCATATACTCTTATCTGGAAAAAATGACAAGGCGGAAAAACTCGCCACAAAAAAAAAGAACAAGAGGCAGTACCAAAGCCTAGGGACCTAATCAATACAGACATTGGTAATATGTCAGATCTAGAGTTCAGAATGACGATTCTCAAGGTTCTAGCCAGGATCGAAAAAGGCATGGAAGATATTAGAGAAACCCTCTCTGGAGATATAAAAGCCCTTTCTGGAGAAATAAAAGAACTAAAATCTACCCAAGTTGAAATAAAAAAGCTTTTTTTAAAAATTTCAAAATGGAGGCTCTTACTGCTAGGCTCCAAAAATGGAGGCTCTTACTGCTAGGATAAATGAGGCAGAAGAAAGAATTAGTGATATAGAAGGCCAAATGACAGAGAATAAAGAAGCTGAGCAAAAGAGGGACAAACAGCTACTGGACCACGAGGGGAGAATTCGAGAGATAAGTGACACCATAAGATGAAACAACATTAGAATAATTGGGATTCCAGAAGAAGAAGAAAGAGAGAAGGGAGCAGAAGGTATATTGGAGAGAATTATTGTAGAAAATTTCCCTAATATGGCAAAGGGAACAAGCATCAAAATCCAGGAGGTGCAGAGAATCCCCCTCAAAATCAACAAGAATAGGTCCACACCCCGTCACCTAATAGTAAAATTTACAAGTCTTAGAGACAAAGAGAAAATCCTGAAAGTAGCCCGGGAAAAGAAGTCTGTAACATACAATGGTAAAAGTATTAGATTGGCAGCAGACTTATCCACAGAGACCTGGCAGGCCAGGAAGAACTGGCATGATATATTCAGAGCACTGAACAAGAAAAACATGCAGCCAAGAATACTATATCCAGCTAGGCTATCATTGAAAATAGAAGGAGAGATAAAAAGCTTCCAGGACACACAAAAACTGAAAGAATTTGCAAACACCAAACCAGCTCTACAGGAAATATTGAAAGGGGTCCTCTAAGCAAAGAGAGAGCCTGAAAGTAGTAGATCAGAAAGGAACAGAGGCAATATATAGTAACAGTCACCTTACAGGCAATACAATGACACTAAATTCATATCTCTCAATAGTTACCCTGAATGTTAATGGGCTAAATGCCCCAATCAAAAGACACAGGGTATCAGAATGGATAAAAAAAAAAAAAAAAACCCATCAATATGTTGCCTACAAGAAACTCATTTTAGACCCGAAGATACCTCCAGATTTAAAATGAGGGGGTGGGAAAGAATTTACCATGCTAATGGACATCAGAAGAAAGCTGGGGTGGCAATCCTTATATCAGATCAATTAGATTTTAAGCCAAGGACTATAATAAGAGATAAGAAAGGACACTATATCATACTCAAAGGGTCCGTCCAACAAGAAGATCTAACAATTTTAAATATCTATGCCTCTAACGTGGGAGCAGCCAACTATATAAACCAATTAATAACAAAATCAAAGAAACACATCGACAATAATACAATAATAGTAGGGGACTTTAACACTCCCCTTACTGAAATGGACAGATCATCCAAGCAAAAGATCAACAAGGAAATAAAGGCCTTAAATGACACACTGGACCAGATGGACATCACAGATATTTTCAGAGCATTTCATTCCAAAGCAACAGAATACACATTCTTCTCTAGTGCACATGGAACATTCTCCAGAATAGATCACATCCTGGGTCATAAATCAGGTCTCAACCAGTATCAAAAGATTGGGATCATTCCCTGCATATTTTCAGACCACAATGCTCTGGAGCTAGAACTCAATTGCAAGAAGAAATTTGGAAAGAACCCAAATACATGGAGACTAAACAGCATCTTTCTAAAGAATGAATGGGTCAACCAGGAAATTAAAGAAGAATTGAAAAAATTCATGGAAACAAATGATAATGAAAACACAATGGTTCAAAATCTGTGGGACACAGCAAAGGCAGTCCTGAGAGGAAAATATATAGCGGTACAAGCCTTTCTCGAGAAACAAGAAAGGTCTCAAATACACAACCTAACCCTACACCTAAAGGAGCTGGAGAAAGAACAAGAAAGAAAGCCTAAACCCAGCAGGAGAAGAGAAATCATAAAGATCAGAGCAAAAATCAACGAAATAGAAACCAAAAAAACAATAGAACAAATCAACGAAATTAGGAGCTGGTTCTTTGAAAGAATTAATAAGATTGATAAACCCCTGGCCAGACTTACCAAAAAGAAAAGAGAAAGGACCCAAATAAACAAAATCATGAATGAAAGAGGAGAAATCACAACCAACACCAAAGAAATACAAACAATTATAAGAACATACTATGAGCAACTCTATGTCAACAAATTTGACAATCTGGAAGAAATGGATGCATTCCTAGAGACTTATAAACTACCACAACTGAACCAGGAAGAAATAGGAAACCTGAACAGACCCATAACCAGTAAGGAGATTGAAACAGTCATCAAAAAT